>OV656872.1:103091143-103220814 GCA_927399465.1 Sarcophaga caerulescens | reverse complement strand
GCAAAAAGAGACGAATTAATATATTTGGCCGGTCTTATCCTTAGGGCTGTTGTTACAACTTAAATGAACAGTTAATCCATACATCTGGAGCTATGTTTGGTGCCTTTGTATTCTGAAAATTTTCTAATTAAATAATTCGTTATCGGAAAATTTCAAACAACATGTTGTCATCGATAATTGGCCACATAAAAAATTTGTTATTGCAACGATAGTCTTAAACTTAATTTGTTTTCAAACAGTTTCTAAAGAAAATAATTGGTGCCAAAAATTTTCGATAACAAAATTATACGAAAAACTCGTATCGAAATTGTCCCATATAGAAAAATTATTGTCGATAACTTTCTATAAAAAAATTGTATTAAGAATTTCTATATAAAAAATTTGTTATCGATAATTTTCTATATAAAAAAAATGTTATAGAATATTTTCTATGTAAAAAATTTGTTATCGATAATTTTCTATATAAAAAAATTTTATAGAATATTTTCTATGTAAAAAATTTGTTATCGATAAATATTTATATAAAAAAAAAACTTGTTATCGAACATTTTCAATATATACAATTTGTTATCAAAAATTTTCAATGTAAAAAATTAATTATCGAAAATTTTCTATATAAAAAACTTGTTATTGAAAATTTTATATATAAAAAATTTGTCATCAAAAAATTTCAATACATAAAATTTGTTATCGAAAATTTTCAATGTATAAAATTAATTATCAAAAATTTTCTATAAATTATTTGTTATCGAAAATTTTGTATATAGAAAATTTGCAATCCATAACTTTCTATATAAAAAATGTTATCGATTATTTTCTATAACAATTTATTATCGATTACAATATATGTACATATGTATGTAAATAGAAAATTTATTGTAGAAAATTTATTATCAATAACTATCTATATCACTGTATAACTAATTTTTTATCGATAACTTTTTATAAAAAAAAAATTATTACCGATAACTTTCTGTATGAAAAATTTGTTATCGATAACTTTCTATATAAAAAACTTGTTATCAGTTATTTTCTATAAAAAATTTATTATCGATTACAATATACGTATGTATGTATGTAAAAAATTTATTGCAGAAAATTTGTTATCGATAAGTATCTATATCACTGTATAACTAATTTTTTTTCGATAACTTTTTATAAAAAAAATTATTACCGATAACTTTCTATATAAAAAACTTTGTATCGATTATTTTCTATAAAAAATTTATTATCGATTACAATATATGTATATAAAAAATTTAATGCAGAAAATTTGTTATCGATAAGTATCTATATCACTGTATAACTAAACTTTTTTATCGATAACTTTTTATAAAAAAATTATTACCGAGAACTTTCTATATAAAAAACTTGTTATCGATTATTTTCTATAAAAAATTTATTACATTATATATAGAAAACTTGTTATGTAAATAAATTTTTATCGATAACTTTTTATAAAAAAAATTATTATCGATAACTTTCTATGTGAAAATTTTGTTTGTTGATAACTGCCTATGTAAACAATTTGTAACCGATTATTTCCTATATGAAAAATTTGTAATCGCTTATTCTTGACTTGTTTTAACTTATGCTTCAGTTGTGTGTTGAATAGATGTCCATAGACATACATAGATAGAGGAAATGCAACTTTAGAAAAATTCAGAAGATTCACGGAATGTATTCTTTCGGGATAGGCGGTGCGGTGAGAACCTCACTTACAAAAGCATTAGCAACATTAATAGTTAACCATCCGATAGAGATATGGGTATGAGGCGACAATTGCGTCGTCCTGTTTCTATGGCGACCAGAGTGGCAAAACCTATTACCAGGGAATAATTGGGATGTTGAGCGGATATTCGCTTTCTTTCCGCTTTTCCTTCCCTTTAAAATTTTATTGGAAAATGCTTTGTATTGAAAATTCATTATCGTGTGCTAAAATGATGATTTCTTGGATGAAATTGATTATTACTTGCACTCCTCTGGCGTATAAGTGATATGAAATGACATAAAATTACTCATACGTCTAGTTGGTACGCTGTCATTTAAAACTGTGTGTGTGTGTGTGTTTAATTTGTCCGCTTTGAAATTGTTAAACGCTTTAAAATATTCTCTCTTTGTTGTTTTCTTTTTAGTTTAAGAAATAAGGAAACCAGGTCAATATGTGTTGACCAAAAAAATAATAAAAATGTGAACAATTTACCACACTTTCTCTAACAGCTTTCTGGTGTTTATCACCACCATCAATTTGCTGTTGTTCGTTGTTGTTGTTGTTGGGTTTTCAACAACATTTCTTTGAAATTGTTTTTAAGCGGCTGCACTTGGACTCAATTTCAAATGGACCTGGTGTATGAATTGTTTTTCACCATCTTCTTCTTCTTATTTTTTTTTTTTCGTCCTTGTTTTTTGGTGTCATCACAATAAAAGTTTCAAATTTTTTTTGTTGTGCCTGATTTTTAATTTATTTTTTTTTATTTTGTTGTTTTCATTAAGAGCACTTAATAATTTTATAATAACATGACTAGCGTGTTTTTTTGTTTTACTATTATTGTTATTGTTGTTGTTGTCGGCATGTTCAATTCATTAAAATGCTGGCATTTTATGTTTTGCCACTTAAAAACGAAAAAAAGAGCGAAAAAAGAACGAAATTTCCCGCAAACGGTTGTTTAAACCATTATTGGCGGTTTTTATGGGTTTTTAAAAGCTTTGAATTGCTAAAAACAAAAGCAATAACAACAATTTTTAAAGCAGGCATTTAGTGCTACAGCTGTTCACTTGTGTGATGCAAATTCAGCGTCTCTCATTAATTAAGTTTTTAATTGAAAATATTAAAATGCCAGCAAATCAATAATCAGGCAGACAGACATACATAGCTCAAATCGATGGCAGCTTATTAAGTGTTTAATAAATAGCAACGCCGAACAGTATAGGGTATTCCAATAATGTATAGCCACACGTATGAAGTGTTTAATTTACATTAGAATTTGAAAAAATTTATTTAAAGGATTAGGCTGAAATTTGAGACGACTGAAGCGGTAGAAGACGTAAAAACTTTACAACATTTTCCTCGTATTAAGTTAGGTTAGCATGTGCGGATTGCTTGCATATTTGCCGAGTTTACATGGAGGTCCTGTGGCCCATTGTGATACTCCGCGGGATACATTTTTATTCAATGTGGTCTCCTTAAGAGCCCAACTATAAACACTAAAAATCCTACCAAATTCAATATGTCCGAGGCAGTACCGTCCGAGGTGTCTTGGTATATTTTCCTGTGGAAGCGGACATTCATACAAAAAGTGCAGTCACATTTCTCTTCTTCTTTCTCTTCTTAAACACCATCAACTAGTATAGGGTGATTTTTATAAGAGCTATAGGAAAATTTTTCAAAAAAAAAAAACACATAAAATTTAGAAAAATTCATGAAATCTTTATTTGAATCGATAGTACGGTCCATATAATTTAATGTTTGAAGATTATTTCATGCAAATGTTGACCGCGACTGCGTCTCAAATGGTCCATACGCTTAGTTGAATTTTGGCATACTCTTTCCAACATTTCGGCCGGTATCTCACGAATAAATGCTTCAATGTTGTCTTCCAATGCGTCAATTGAAGCGGGCTTGTCTGTATAGACATGAGCTTTAACATAGCCCCACAAAAAATAGTCTAAAGGCGTTACGATTCGCAGCATCTTTGAAGAAGTACGGTCCAATGATGCCACCAGCCCATAAACCGCACCAAACTGTGGCTTTTTCTGGATGCATTGGTAGCTTTTGCAATGCTTCTGGCTGATCTTCACTCCAAAATCGACAATTCTGCTTATTTACGTATCCATTGAGCCAAAAATAAGCTTCGTCGCTGAACACAATTTTTCGATAAAGAACTGGATCTTCGGCCAACTTTCCAAGAGCACGCATTTTGATAATAAAATTCAATGATTTGCAAGCGTTGTTCGTTTGTAAGGCGATTTATGGTTAAATTATAGACCAAACTGAAGATGTTTGACAGTGAAACAAAAAACACGAAACGTGCGTGAGCTGTTTAAACCAGTGTTGCCAAAAAGATAATAGCTCAAAAATCACCCTGTAGTTGTCGCAAACACCAATCGGCACTTCCGATCGGTAATTGATCAGAAATGTCCTTGAGACCATTCGCACTATGAATGAGACGTGCCCCAAGGTGTACAAGTTTAAATCATCTTACTGTTTTCATCTCGACTGCAATAAAGTGTCCAGTAATTATGCTCTTTTGAGACCCAATCAACTGTCACCGAAATATTAAGAGAGTATTGGATTTTCAATAGACAGATAGGCTAGAGGTTACTCTGCAGGTGGATATGATAAGTCAATTGAGTTCCATTATCTCCAAGGTCTAGAGAAAAGACTTCACATCAAAGGATGATCCTTTAGCAATGCTTTGCCATTATATTTGTGCGACATGTTGCCAGGAGGCTTACTTAATTGGTAATTACAACACTTTAGTCAAAATCTTAACCTAGCTTCTCACACCACCTACATATTGTTACGTTTTTACCTTTTAAAAACGTTAAAAATATGAGTTCGTAGATTACAAATAAAATTAAAATAAATCTGTATTTATTTTTCAATCAATTCTTTATTATCTGCACAACCTTTGTGCCACTGTTCGAACTTATTCCACATATACAATGATAACTTTCACAATATGTGCTTGTTCGTGATATTTCTCTGCTTGCAACCTTTTTTTGTAAGCAATAACAACACTTGTTAGTTATTCTTCTTTGCTCACAACCTTTTTTTGTAAGCACAACACTAACAACTGTTTTCTTCACGCAACTTGTCTGCACACAAGTCTGACTGGATTATAACTCGATCTCGTATCTTCACACACCGCTGGTTGAATTCTCACTCAATTCAACGCGACGTCGTCACACGACTAACTTAACTCGAACTCCGAGAATCACGTGTCTTCATACACGGCTGACTGAATTCTAACTGAATCCCCGTTGCTCGCTTTATTTTGCCTTTTATATCACTGGATCAACAGTGTGATGAATGCCCTTGAAGGATGATGACGGCCTTCGGGAACAATCCAAAAATGTAAACAATTTGTTTCCATTTTTGTTGTTCGTGTATCTTGTTTACTTTCGTCCAGGCAGAATTGTTGTTGTTTTGTTTATTTGTCTTTCCGCTATATTTTTTTATACACGGACGTTGTTGCTATATTTTTGTTTATTTATCGATCTTGTAAACAAACCCGTTGTTTTTGTTGCTATATATTTACTTATTCGTTGATCACGTGATCAAGTCCATTGTGTTGTTTTTGGAGCTTTTGCCTATTATTTTAATAACACCATTTCCATTTTCGTAACAATATGTTGTGTGTGTGTGTTAATTTGTATTCACAGTTTAACTGTCGACTCCAAACGACAGATTTTTGAGAAAGTTTTCATGGAAATTTTATTTTAATGCTCAGAGTGTTTGGATAAAAGACTGCTGCTGATAGGAAGTTTGTTTCGTATTTCGTTGGATGTCTGAGCTAAGGTTTGAACCACAGACTCGCATCTAATAAGCCAACACATTACTTATTGGATTATGTCGACTTTGGCCAGATGATAACGTTTTATTTAAAACGCCTGTTTAAGGGTTAATTTACAAAGTGGCCAACAAAAGAAATTTAATCGCAAAAAAAAAAAAAAAAATTCAAAGTGTGAAAAACAAAATGAGAAAAAGAAAGAGACTGGCCTGACACATTGTATAAGCAAGACATAGAGAGAGAGAGAGAGAGAGCGAATGATAAATAAAAAGATGACAAGTCGAGTGATAAATGCATGAAAAATAAATAATTTTTTAAACAATAACTTGTGATGACAATAACAACGATGATGACAATGACGGCGCAAGTAATTGTACAAACAGTCATCATTTAAACAACAACAACACGTGCACACACATACACAACACACAATAAAAAAAAAAAAAAAGAACCGAAACGAAAAGAAAGGGTGTCATAATGGTAGCCAACCAATAAACCAAAAACAAACACTTGCTCATACACACACCTTCTCATACACTCTTTCTTTAGCTCACTTGGCTGCTTAAAAGCAAAGCCATGGCTGCCATCAAAAAAAAAAGTGTGTGTCTGTGTGTATTTAAAGTATTTGCAAAAAGGTATTGTTTCAAGGTGTTTGTTTAAATGCGAGTGTATGTGTGTGTGCCTTTGTGTATGTGCCTTTGTGTCACACAATTTTGTCATTTTTCTGTTATTCTTTCTATTTGACTGAGTGAGTGTTTACGTGAACAGCAACAGCAGCAGCAGCAGCATCATCACAATTGTGTTTTTGTGTTTGTTTGTTCGTTTGCTTGTGTTTGTATGTGTCACAGTTGTTGTTAAAATGTTGATGACACTCTCGAAAATATGAAAAACAATTGACAATAAAACTGGCAGCCAACATTTGTTGTTACTCTTACTCTTTTTCTATGTTTCTCTCTCGCTCGCTCTCTCTCTATCTTTTTTTGTTTCAATTTTCAATTTTTTTCTGCCTCTTGTTTGAGTCTCTTTATCACAAACGAAAACGAAAACAAAACCAACTAAAGTGCATACACAATGAGTTTATAAAGCAAAAAACAAAAATTCACAACAAAACCCTCTCATGCACAAGCAACTGCATTTAAACAACAAGTGCATCCGAGTGGCAACTAACACCAACAGACAGGCGTTGCCAGGTGCGAATTTCTTTTTTCAAAAATTGTGCTGCGAGCCAGAGTTTACTTTTGTTTTCCTTTTTTCCGGATTCCGATGAATTAAACTAAAAAACGCGTACAATTTAATGAGAGAATCATAAAGTATAAGATGCAACGGGGGCAAAGTCCGGAATCCTCTTCTGTTGAAATGGGTATACCACTTGCCTCGGTCAAATTGACCATTGCGCGGAAATTCTTTCGAGACGCCAACCTATCCTGGGTCAACGAGGAGTCCTGCTCCACCGCTAGGCTCACCTGGCCCTTAATGGATAAAAGGCGTACCAACCAATTACTTGGTCTTGGTCGTGACGTCATCTCGACTACGGTGGCCGTGCTTACGGGTCATTGTGTCATGGGCAGACACGCGGAAAGAATGAGGCTCCCTTTTAACGATTTCTGTCGTGGATGCAGGTCCTCTGAGGAGGAGGAGACTGTTATTCACTTTCTTTGTCAGTGCCCGTCTCTTGCTAGGTGTAGATATAGGTTATTTGGCTCCCCATTCCTCGTTAGCTTAACGGAGCTATCATCCATTGATATCAAGGATATAGCTTCTTTCATCAAGCTTTCTGGCTGGTTTTCCAGTGCGGGGTAGTCGTGCTTCCGTTGTGCAGCCCTTGCGCTGACCAACTTCTTCCTTTTCCCTGATTGTGGTGGAACTTGGTCAGTACAGGGACTGCGTTCACCCGTGGCATCACAACGGGCCGTTATGCGTGCTCAAGTGAGCTTTTGTGACATCAGAGCTACCACTCCGACCTAACCTAACCTAACGGGGGCAAAGTATCAGGATCCATATCTGGTAACATTGGCTAAAAACCAAACCGGAAATCCAACAATCTCTATTGGAATGCATTTCGACTTTACAATATATCTCGAATACAGGCTGCGGTTAAGATTATTTGGGATTCGAATGTCCCCAATGGAAACATCACCATACTTTCCGATAGCCAGCACTCTGGGCTCCAATGTGATGAACTCCAGGACTACGGCTGTTGAAAACACCTGAACAGGGTGGCGAAGAGATATAATATACACATCATTTGGGTTCCGGGACACAATGATATCGCGGTCAACTGCAGAGCGGATGAAATAGCCGGACACGACACGACACGACCATTGAACACTTCGATGAATTCTTAAGTATTGGGGTCCCTTTATAGACCTGCAAGCTCATGATTGACAACGAGATCACGGACTCTGTCAACCGCGCAGCTGAGGTGGGCAGCTTAGGATAAGGGCAGAATGGCGTGCATAATCTGGTCGAGCACTGCAAGGCTGCTTAAACTGCAAAGAGGCGTGCTCAGTACTGTCATTGGAGTCGTGACGGGTCATTGCATTATGAGTGTCCACGCGGGGCGCATTGGTTTGAGACACCTCGCGAAAGATTTCCGTAGGCACGACACGACCATTGAACACTTCGACGAATTCTTAAGTATTGGGGTCCCTTTGGAGACCTGCAACGAGATCACGGACTCTGTCCACCGCGCAGCTTAGGTGAGCAGCTTAGGATAAGGGCAGAATGGCGTGCATAATCTGGTCGAGCACTGCAAGGCTGCTTAAACTCCAAAGAGGCGTGCTCAGTACTGTCATTGAAGTCGTGACGGGTCATTGCATTATGGGTGTCCATGCGGGGCGCATTGGTTTGAGACAACTCGCGAAAGATTTCCGTAGAAGCTGTAGGAGCGAGGAGGAAGAAGAGACTGTTCTTCATCTACTGGGAACATGCCTGGCACTATGTCAAAGGAGAAAGAGGCATTTTGGTACCTACTGCAACGATAATCGTTGTGATTGGTCGAACATTGATGTCGGCATTTTGAGTCGCTTCAGAGGCATTTTGGTGCCTACTGCAACGATAATCGGGGTGATTGGTCGAACATTGACGTCGGCATTTTGAGTCGCTTCATTGTAAGCTCTAAATGGTTCCAGGACTAGGTGATAGTTAACATGAACAGTGGTATTACAATAGGCCCCATTGGGCCGAAGTGCGTTCATCCGATTTATTTGGGGGGACGGCCACTTATACCTACATACCTACCTACCTAGGTAAACATCATATTGTAGGGTTCAGTCAGAAGTGTCAGGAATTTATATTAAGAGCTGAGCACTGTGCCATGCAATTGTTATAATCTCCTTCTACTCCTTAGACCTACAGTTTCTGTAGATATCAGTTGACGAAATGCTTTGGATATGCGCTGGTCTGTGAGAACTGCAAGAGCGCCATTAATAGCCATACGAAATAAGACAATTGTTGGTCTTCTTAGCCAGATCTGTCCAGAAAAGCAGTGCAACACGGCACATAAATTGAATGGAAATTGCAATGTTTGTATCTGGTCTGACCAGTCCATCAGCAATGCAATTATTGATAATCTTCGAATGAAGCAAAATTTTCTTGAGAATAACTATGGCATTCATGGACATTAATTGACATTTAAATGACATTGGTAAGCGACATGATTGTAGCCAATTGCTTGTAATATTTTTCTCCTTTTTACGAGTATAATTTCGTACTCGCAACTGTCTTTAGCAAAAACCTGTAGTATTACCTCACAGAAGTTGGTTGAATTTGTTGCAGTTGATTGAATATTGCTCGACTTGAGCACCATCTAGTGACAATTTAAAAATCACGATTACTTTGTCAATTACATACATACATACATAATTGGTCATTACAACCCTTCAGTCAGGATTATTGACCTAGTTTCTCACACCACTTATGTTGTGTGTGTTAATTTTATACATAAGTGGCGGGACCTACAGTTTAAAGTCGACTCCGAACGACAGATTTTTTGAGAAACTTTTCATGGCAATTTTATTTACTCTCAGAGTTTTTGCCAGAAATCTGCTGAGAGGAAATCGCCGTAGAAATACTTTTCGTATTTTGTTTTGATGTCTGGCCTGGAGCTGAAACCCTGGCTTTACGTCTAATAAGGCAACACACTACCTACTAGACTACGGCGACTTTGTTAATTAAAATTTGAAATTTCTATTTGGAACTCAAACTTGAAAGATCACTTTCTCTCTCCCTCTCTCTTTTTTCTTGTTTATTTTTGTTTTTGTTTTAAAAACAAAATGTTTTTTATTTACCGTTAAATGTTATCAAAAACGACAAAAAAAAAGAGAGCAACAGAAAAAAAAAAATATTTTTGGCAGGCCTCATTTAAAATTAAAAAAAAAACAAGAGAGAGAGACAGCGAGAACGAAACAGAAATGGTTTTATGAAATGTGTTGTTGCTGTTAAAATGTCACAAAAATCACTAAAAATAACAACAACTACAACACACAACAATATCAACAACATGTGGCGACCAACAGACCTATTTAAGCAGCCGCCATCAACCAAAAAATGTTTAACAATGTGCGGGCTAAGAGAGAAGCGCTGGGTGGGGTAATACAACAAACGAAACCAAAACCAAACACAAGCCAATATTGTAACTTAATTGATTCAATACGAACGACAACACACACACTAACCATACATACATATTACATTCATATGAGAACATAAAAAGGAAAAGAGGAAAAGTACTCACATATGGGCTACAATCTGTAATAATACACATTCACATACATATGTGTGCGTGTGTGGGTGCTCTTGTAAAGGACAATATGTTTGACAATGAATAAACAAGCAAATCAACACACACATACATGCTCACAAATGAAACAACGATACAAAAACGAATAATTGTTGCAAAAAGAACGAACGAACAACAAAAAAAAAAAAAACGAACGAACGAATAAATGACTGACTGTGTGACTGAGTAATGGCAGACCTGAATAAATCAAGAATTATAGGCTCACATACTGTATGTATGTATGTATGTTTATAACTATTCAATGGCTTGCTCTCTTTTTAATTTTCCTACAATTTCTTGCTCTTCCTCTCTCGCACGCTCACTATGTTAACATTTTGATTTAAAGTTTTGTATGCAATTTAACACATCAAAGCAGTTGTACTGTATACACACACACACACCCATATACTATATATAGGGTGATTTTTTAAGAGCTATAGGAAAATTTTTCAAAAAAAAAACACATAAAATTCAGAAAAATGCCTGAAATATTTATTTGAATCGATAGTACCGGTCCATATAATTTAATGTTTGAAGATTATTTCATGCAAATGTTGACCGCGACTGCGCCTCAAATGCTCTATCCGCTTAGTCGAATTTTGTCATACTCTTTCCAACATTTCGGCCGGTATCTCACGAATAAATGCTTCAATGTTGTCTTCCAATGCGTCAATTGAAGCGGGCTTGTCTGTATAGACATGAGCTTTAACATAGCCCCACAAAAAATAGTCTAAAGGCGTTACGATTCGCAGCATCTTTGAAGAAGTACAGTCCAATAATGCCACCATCCCATAAACCGCACCATACTGTGACTTTTTCTGGATGCATTTGTAGCTTTTGCAATGCTTCTGGCTGATCTTCACTCCAAAATCGGCAATTCTGCTTATTTACGTATCCCATGAGCTAAAAATGAGCTTCGTCGCTGAACACAATTTTTCGATAAAGAAGTGGATCTTCGGCCAACTTTCCAAGAGCCTATTTTGATAATAAAATTCAATGATTTGCAAGCGTTGTTCGTTTGTAAGACGATTCATGGTTAAATTATAAACTAAACTGAAGATGTTTGACAGTGAAACAAAACACGAAACGTGCGTGAGCTGTTTAAACCATTGTTGCCAAAAAGATAAGATACCAGTGCCGAAACAAGATAAAACTTACCGACCAATCGCAATAGATATTGTCATACTTATCGAAAATTTTTGAGAAATTAATTTATAAGCAGATGACCCGATACTTATATGACAATGGCGTGCTTTCTGAGAGGCAGTCTGGTTTCTGACCTAATCACAGCTGCATTTCTGGGCTCATTGATGTTTCGGAAGAGTTGCGATTAAGTGCGGATGACAATATGACATCATTTTTGGTTTTACTTGATCATTCTAAGGCTTTTGACACCGTTAATCATGCTATTCTCTGCCAAAATTTGGAACACATGTGCCATTTTTCGAATACTGCTGTCAAGCTAATCTCGTCGTATCTACGTGATAGAAGTCAATTTGTGTATCATGATGGTACTAAATCGGACAATTTTTTAATATCTAGAGGTATACCACAGGGCTCGATTCTTGGTCCACTTTTATAATCGATTTATTCTAATGATCTGCCAACTAAGTTGAAGTTTTGCAAGGTACAAATGTACGCAGATGATGTTCAGTTGTACAATAGTTGCTTGCCATCTGATATTACAAATTGTATAGGGAAAATAATTTGTGATCTGCATAATGTATTTCAATGGGCGTCGATTAATGGTCTTTGCCTCAATCCGAGGAAATCAAAAGCTTTAATATTAGGCAAGGTAAACTATACGGCACAGCTTACACCATTACAGATTAATAATACTTCTATTGAGACTGTACATAGTGTTAGGAACCTAGGAGTTATCTTTAATAACAGCCTTAACTGGTCCAACCATGTGAATTCTATCTGTGGTAAAACGGTTGCCATGTTGCGAAGTCTTTGGCTAACGCAATATTTTACTCCGTTTGATATTCGTATGCTGCTCGCGAAAACATATCTCATCCCCACTCTGCTGTACGCATGTGAACTGTTTTCTAGTTGCGACTCAGTAAGTAGGAACAGGCTCAAGGTCACTTATAACAGTATTGCTCGATATGTTTTTGGTCGTACAAGGTACAGTAGGATATCTGAGTTCTCATATCGAATCTATAACACATCTTTTGAGAATTTGTTGAAATGCCGTACTCTGGTGTACCTACATAGAATCATCCATATTAGGAAACCCCATTATTTGTTTGATTGATTAGTTTTTTCAAGATCTAATAGAGGCTTCAGAATTAATAGCGTTAGATACCGCAGGCAGATATCTGAGAGACACTTTTACATCAATGCAATTCGTCTCTGGAATGAACTCCCAAATAAAATACAATTACTAATCAATGCTAAGCATTTCAAGACTGTAATAATTAAATTTTTGAATGAACATAATGCACATACGTATGTAATTAATCAATCATATTTTTTTTTTTAATATAATTATAAATTTTGTTTTTAATAACATTTGTTATGTTAATTTATTTTTAACGTTATTATTTTGTATTTTCTTATATTCTGTTATGCCTATATCCTTAGCAGTACTATTAAATAAGATGGTTGTTGTACTGTTGTACTGTATTTACGCCTGAATGAATAAATAAAATAAATAAATAAATAGATAATAGCTAAAAAATCACCCTTTACATACATATGTATATGTCCATACGCACATATGCTACCCAGTCGAGTTTAATTGAGAGGAGAGAAGTATTTTTTTATTTTTTGTTTCGCACAAAAAAAAAAACAGAAAAACGACAGCAAAAATATCTTCGTCAACTTTTGTTTAAAAGCAAGCATATGTAACGGTTTTTAAAAAAGTTTTTTCTTTCTTTTTAAAGAACACAACTGTGAGACAAGGGAGAAAGAGAAAAATAAAAAAAACAAAAACAGGGCAACTCAAATAAAAGATTTCCGTTGTTTGCGTGGGGACACTCTACAAAAAAAAAAGAGGGAAAACGAAAGAAAGCGAGGATCTGTGTTATGGAGGCAATTTTAAAAATAAAACTGCATGGCATTTAAAAGAATTTATCACTCCTAACACAAGTGGGGCCATCATTTTTGCAAATGGACATCAAATTTTACAATAAATTTCACACAAAAATAAAGGATTTCTTTGAACGCTACAAACATTGTTGTTATGGTGTTAAATAAATCCTTCAATAGACTTTAAAAATACAAGAATTCCGGAAGTTGGGTAGAAAAGTCTTCTTTTTTTTATAAAGAAACATATTCAACATAAATATTCGATCAATTGAACCGAGTTCCTTTCACTCGCATCTCAATCTTTTCTGATAGTCAAGCTGCCATAAGATCTCTGTCGAACGTTGTGAACAACTCCAGGATCGTCAGAGAATGTCGCCGCTGTCTCGACCTTCTTTCTGGGCGCTTCAGTGTCATACTTATCTGGGTCGCTGGGAACAGTAATATTCCGGGAAACTGCAGAGCCGACGAGCCGACGCCAGGGCTGGTGCACTACTTCCGGAATCCTCTTCAATCGACTTTGGGATGCCACTTACCTCGAACAAGCTGGCAATCGTGCGATAATCCTTTCGAGACGCCAATCTATCCTGGGTCAATGAGGAGTCCTGCTCCACCGCTAACAGCCCTTGCGATCATAGCTGCCAGATTTGACGATTTATCGTCATTTTGACGATTTTGTACTCCAGAAATATCATATTGACGACATGAAGATTTATGCCCTTATTTTGACGATTTTTAGAAATTAAAAATTTACATCATTTTCTTTAGTTTAGTATGTATATTGAAAGCCACTTTATTAAGCTTTGTATTTGTTTTACAAATAATAAACAAGGAGTAAAGTATTATATTTTGAAGTTATTTTCGAATACCTGTGATGATTTTTCTGTATTTTATGCCTTTTTAATCCCTTAAAAGTCAAAAAATTTCAATTCCTAAATAACATCGTAGTTGAGCATAAATTATCGTTTATCGTTGCAGACAATTTTAAAAATTCGATTATAGCTTCTAATATTACCATCAGAAGAACAAAAGCAAGTGCAATTATTTTTTTTCATACGACCAACACTCAGGGGATGGCATTGTTTTTGGAACTAGGAAAATATATTATAGGAAGGAGGAAAGAGGGAGCAGTGTTTATGGACACTAGGTTTGAATATTTTTATACCATAAGTAACAGGAAAGATCTCTGCAGGAAGCGAGTTCCACATACGAATAGTCCGTCTAACAAATGAACTTTGTCTGTAATACAGTGTGCGATATACTGGCCAATCGACCACATATGGATGTGCTGGCGCTGAAAAAGACGAGTGTTACGTAGGAATACATGATTTTCATAAACAAGTCTCCTTATTTCGCTCGAGCAATATCCGTTGTAGTAGCGATAGAACAGGGAAGCACAAGCCACATTGAGACGATGCTCCAATGAATCAATGGAGTTGTCATACTATCATGATTAACGAGCTACTACGGCCCCCCCTGTAAACGGTCGAGTAGCCTCAAATTAGACGTTCAGGGCCAACCCATACATGAGAGTTGTATTCCATTCTCGGTCGGTTATAAATGTTGTAAATGTTAAGTAGATCAGATGAAGTGAAGTATTTATTGCACCGTCTTAAGAAACCAAGACACTGAAAAATGTGTCAGTTCTAGCGAACATCACACTGAATTTTAATGCCCATAACGTCAAGATCTTCTGACTCCCTAATAATTTACACCACACATGGGTATAGATGATGCAATATTAATGCTGCTTAATATTGACTTTATATGTTTTTGTTTTTAAAAACCTTTCAATATATTTATTTATTTTTCTCTGACAATTTTTTTACGATTTCAATGAACGTCTTTGACGATTTTGACGATTTTTTCACAAATATTTGACGATTTGATGCTTCATTTATCTGGCAGATATGCTTGTGATGAACAACTTCTTCTACACTGCTTTGAAGGAACTTTGTCAGCACAGAGATTGCGTTCACCTGTGGCGTCACAACAGACCGCTATGCGTGCTCAAGTGAGCTTTTGGTATCAAAGCTACCACTCCAAGCAAACCTAACCATTTCGGCTGGAGTTTTTGAGGAATTTAAACAAAACTTTGCTTACCGAAAATGACGCATTATTGTTGGTGGCACAGCTTTTGTTATTTTCGAAGCAAAGATAGAACTTTGTTGTTGTTGTCTACAGTAGTTAGTGAGAGAAAGAGTAAATGATGGATATTTATCCTTCAAAAATGCCGTACAAGTTATTAAAAGGCACACGCCATGTGTAAAATATTTCGCTGCTGTTATGAATTCTTTATTTTTTAATCAAAAAAAATTTTTTTCAGGGACCGCAACTGTTCCAACTTTTATCTTGAAAGTCAGAAAATAAGAATTATGTTTTGACCTTTATTTTTTCGGGTGGAAATAACAGATATTTTTGTTTTAATTCATAATGGATTCATAATATTTATTAAAAAATTCTTTAAAACAATTAAAGTAAATTATGTTAAAAAATGATTAGAATTAAGTTTTGCAATAAATATTAATAAATATTATGAATTCATCATGAAAAATAACTTTTATTTCTGCTCGAAAAAATAAAAGTCAAAAATAACTGTTATTTCCACCCGAAAAAATAAAAGCCAAAATTAACGTTTATTTTTTTTTTGCTAGAAAAAATAAAATTCAAAAATTAACTTTTATTTTTTTTTTCTAAAAAATAAAAATCAGGGGCCGAATTACCGCATTCGTGATAGAGTAGAATTATTCGTAATTTTTCTTCTTTAGATTACCGCATTCGATATCAAATAGGTTGTATCGAAATTTGAGATGATAGCATACGATAACGAGTGTGCAATCGAATGCATATTTTTGAAATGTCATTCGTTAACACTACAGATATCGAAAAGAAATATTTTTACTTAAGCGTGCATAAAAAAACCAAAAAATTTAAGTTTTTATAATTTGTTTTCTTTTTTTTTTAAGTTAAATAAGAAAAAAAAATATTTAAAAATATTTAAAATAAAATATTTAATATATTAAATATAAAAAAAATAAATGGAAAACAAAAGGATGAAATGGCCAGTTCATGGTGGAGCATCCTAATTTGGCCAAAAACATACTACCAAACTGCAGCCAAGCAAAAGCAACATCAAAAAGGTTCTGGGAGCAGCTTATTTTTTCAGGTGTATACTCTATCAGCTTACGACATAATTTATTTTCAATTTCCTTTAGTACCCTGTTTATCGTTTTGCAAACAGCGCTTTGACTCATTCCCATCAGGTAATCATTCCCTATTGTATGTTGATATCCACCACTGGCTAGAAGCGAAAGAGTTACGGCCAACTGCAATTTTGGTGGTATTGCGGTAGACATATACCCTTCAAAATATAATTCGCCAAGAATAAAATTGAAGGCTTCTTTTGAAAGCCGAAAGCGCTTAATAAATCTGTAAAAAATAAAAGTTTAATTAAAATAAAATTTAAAAATGAAATTCACTTACGCAGGAGCCGGCAATGATAATGGGTCACTTTTGTCTCGGATTTGTTTTCTAATACGTATTGTATTAGAATCATCCTCTGAGTCGGACGACAATAAAGAAAATAAAATATCAAATGACATTTTTTTTTTTAACAAATATGCATAAATATTTAATATACCGGCGAAAATTTTGTTTACTTTTCTTCTTATTCTTCTTTGATGATTGCTTTTTAATGTATTAACATATGTTTTTAATTAAACATATGTGTCAATTCTATTACATACTAGAAAAAATCTTGTACATTTTATTGTAATTTCGATACGTGAGCTATCGAATGCGGTAATCTATCCATTCGATTCGTCACTAAATTGTACTCGATACGAAAGTCTGTTCGATCACGAATGCGGTAATTCGGCCCCAGGTTTTTAAAAAACATCGCATTTTATAAAATTTTGGTCCAAGACAATCAAAATGTTATATGTACTTGGTTTTGTTCTCCGATATTTCCTTGCGGTTGCTTTTTTTTAATCAAAAATTCAAAAATAACAGTTATTTTCGGTCCCTAGTTTTTTTTCTCACAAAATTATTTTGATTTGTAAAACAAAACCCCTTGTATACCATTTTTTTACATTTAATTTCTAAAAAATATCTTCATTTTTAAAGAAAATTTAATAATTTTCAATAAAAAAAAAATGCAAAAAATTATTCAATGCCTGCACACTCACAACAATTGCAATTTCTTTACGTGTAGCGGCATAACTCAGCAAAACTACAACGATTTGTTTGCATCTCTTCCTATATTTGTCATATGCCAACCGTTACACACACACAACAATCTCTGCATCATAATTATTCGCACTATTTTTCATAATTATCTCACCTTTGCTCTCTGACTCCTAACACTGCCTTGCTCCTGCACTCTCTGGTACCGTTACTTTTTTTTTACAATGCTGCCAACAACAAAAGCTGAGTTTATATTCTTTTAACATTTCCGTTATTTCTTGTTTTCTTGTTTTCTTGTTTTCTTTTTGTTTTTTCTCTCTCATTTAAACAGCTGTTTAGTTACAATATGTAAATTGTACGCAACACAAGCACACATATACATATGCATGTGCTCTCATACAGACAAAGAGAAAGACAGAGAGAGAGAGAGAGAGAAAGAGATAAACAGCAGTCAACAGTGAGACATATATTTGCCATAATTAAAGTTTCAATTTCTTTTTGTATGCAACAGAAAAATAGAGAAAAATCACTGGATCAAGAGATAGGCAAGGCAGAGAGAGAGAGAGATAAACATTCAAAAGTGGACAGAAAAAAAAAAAGAAGTCATGATGTTTAAATCATGAGTTTAACAAAAAACAACAACAACAACAATGACAATAAAAGAGACAGAAATAAACAAACAAAAAAAAAAAAAAAAAAGAGGCAAAAACAGTTGCATTCAGAGTATAAAAGTGTTAACAAAAGTCTGCATATACGAGGGCGGTCAACTAACAAGGAGAATACAACAAATTCGAGAATTTACTTTTTACCCAATTGGCAGACGTCGGCACCAAAATTCCCCGGGGGCCGAACTTCTTTGGCTTTTTATACACATAGGACACGAACATCAACAATGTTCGTTAAAAAGAGCGTAAAAATGCATTCAGTTGTTTGTCAGCTTTCAGTGAAGCAGGTTCTCGTCGCTTCTTTTTGAATTTTTTTTTGTATATCAATTGTACACCCAAAGAAAATTTTAATTAAAATGTGAAGAAAAACTGTGAAACAGATTTTTTTGCTTTAAATATATTGAATTTAAGGTACCTGCAATATGTAATGATGACTCTTACTACAAATCCATAAAAACTTGTGCGAAAAATACCAATGGCATCAAAAAGCACAATATTTTGTAAACAATATTTGTTCGAACACTGCTTGAAACAATAATTACTAACAATTTTCCTCTGGGTTATACCAAAGAATATGGATATAAAGAATGCGCATCATGTAGAAGTAAAATTTCTTATGGCGGGTTGTAACATTACGACCCGCTCTCACCAAAATTTGTTTAACATTACGACCCGCACAATTGTGCAGAGAGAACTCACACGCATTCTTGTGTTATTTGATTTAGTTGTCGATCAGACTGCGACAAGAACACGTGTGTAGCGGATGCGTTATCATTTTATTTCAGAATAACGCTCAAAAAATATTTTATGTTAAAAATGTTCTATGTCATTAGCTGGCCGTATTTAATTTTTTTATTTTTTCTTCTAATAAAAAATGGGTTTTTTTATTTTTGTTTATCTAGAAAAAACTAGGTATAATTTTTAAGCAAAAGATGGATAGCTTTACATATGTATGTTGATGAAATGAAAATCAAAGTATCGTATATTATTAACAGTTTTCTATGGCTGTAAATAAATAAATTCTCTCAACTTATTTTCTCTCTCTTGTTCACTAATCACAACCAGTGTTGCCGTTTAGCTATTTTTAACCAAAATTTCCGGATTTTGTTATTTATTTTTCTTATAAAAAGAGCTTTTGTTTTGTTTGTAGAAATGAATTAATTAGTAAGACTAAAATTGTATTTTGTTATTTTTTGTTTCTTTTCTTACTACGTTGTATTAATTATAATTTATATTCGAAAAAAATAAAATAAAAAAACTGTGAATTTAATTTTGGTTATATTTTTTCTTATTTGGTAATTTTTTTCACAAATGTTGGTTGCAATATTTTTTTTCGTGGCAATACTGACCAGAATAAGTGATTTCAGAAAATTTAATAAAAAAGTGGTCAAACAACAGAAACACACGATGAGAGCAACGCATTGTTACGCTCTTCGTTTCTGTTTACTTCCCTCCTATCTTTCCCCCCGCGTCATGAAATATTTTTGAAAAATATTCCAAAATATGTTCAAATGCACATTCTTTATACTTTATTTTCTTTGGTTATACACATGCTTCTCACAAATACACTCACATTTTTATCATGTTCTCTTTGTGCCGACGTCTGCCAATTGGTTATTACCCAGCCAAACTTTACACAGGATTACAATTTAGCCTCTTACTTCACCCATAGCGTGAGTGTTAATTTGTATCCATGAGTGGCAGGGAACCTACAGTTTAAACGACGACTCCGAATGACAGATTTTCTGAGAAACTTTACATGACAATTTTATTTCGCTTTCAGAGTTTTTGGCAGAAGACTGCTGAAAGATTGTCGCCGAAAGAAATTCGATTTGCCTGGCCTGGCATTCGAACCATGGGCCCGCGTCTAATAAGCCAACACATTACCTACTAGACTTTGTAGATCATTGAACCATTGAAGGACGTTGTATCATAGATTTAAACTGGCAGATAACGATCTACAAGCTCTGTAGAAGTCATTTGATGGCAAAGGAAGTCTGTTTGCATGCCTAGCCATTATGCAATGAGCCGTGAGAATAGATATAATCACCCTTATTCTGGTTGTCGTCGTCGTCGTCGCCGTCGTCGTCGTTGCCAAAAATGATGTCGATAAAATCAGAGTCGACAAAATCAGAGTCGACACAACACAATATACGCCGACGACTCACAGAATACCAAATGTGTGTCCGGCAGTCATCTATAACTGTCAATAACGACAAACAGAATACCAATTTTAAACTGTCGACGCAAGACGACGTCGACGACGACAACCAGAATAAGGATGAATGACAGAGATGTTCCTACGATCCAATTTAAATATTTAATCGATACGTTTACCAACCTATTTAGTCTAGGTGAGGCAACAAAGTAAGCTTCTTTCTCAGCTCAACCTAAACCTAACGAACAGCTCTACTCTGTAACCAGAAACCCCTATTAAAGGCGCCACAAAACTGCGAGTTGATTAAGTGCTTCGCGGCACTCTAGTTTAGACCTGCATGTAGCAATCGATCATATGCGATTTGATTGCCGCTATGCTATTGAAGAGAATAGAAATGTTAGCGATTGCAGGTCCCTTAATCAGGATCAGTTTCTTAGCATTTAGAAGCATACTAAAGTACGCCCTTTCTGACACCACAATACATGTTTTTCTCTACTTCTGGAACTACCTCGAGCTCACGATAGAGCCACGGAGTTGCCCCCTGCAGATCCTTCCCTCATAACAATAGTGAATTCAATTTGAACTTAAAGTGTACGTGCTTAGCAATGTTAACTTCTCAGTATGAATATCGTAAAAACTCATAAGCTCGCTAATACTTCTGAAGTAAGCCGCCGTTTGTCGAATGAATGGACTGGATTATGAACACATAACGGCAATCAATTTTTTCCATCTTTACAATGTCCATCCATCGCTCGTTTATTATATCATTCGAAATTCCTTTTCCCCGGAGTAATTTAGGGGTCGCCGTGGTCTAGTAGGTAGTGTGCTGGCTTATTAGACGTAAAAGCCAGGGTTGGGACTCGAACCAGACATCAAAAAATAAAAAAATAAAAAAAAAAATACAAAAAGTATTTTTTCGGCGATTTCTTCTCAGTTTCTCAAAAAATCTGTCGTTCGGAGTCGACTTTAAACTGTAGGTCCCGCCAATTATGTATAAAATTAACACACACAACATAAGTGGTGTGAGAAACTGCAGGCTTCTTGGGGACGATTGCCTGTAGACTGTCTAATGGTGAAGGTATAGCATTGGCCATTTTATAGTCACCTAGCAGCAACTTGTTTCCTTGCCGTTCGCATCTTCACCCTTTCCACCTTTCCTAAAAAACCTGCACAATGCACTGCATGAGTAGGGGCCATCCCCTGAGTGCTGGTTTCGTAAAAAAAAAAAAAAAAAATTGTTTTCAACTACTTTTGCCACGATTACCGTGGATGGCAGACTTTTATCACAGCCCTCGTACATACACTGTATTGTAATAGTAACAACAACAATAGCAACAGCAACAACAAAATAAAATTAAAACACACTGCAACAAAATGACAACGACAACGACAAATACGGCGGGACAAAACAAAAAGAGAAGAAGAAAACAGAAATTGTTGGGCAAAAAAAAAACCCCATAACAACTGTTACTTTTCACTGTTTGGTTTGAGAGTTGTTGTAGTTCTTATTGGTGTTGTTGTTGTTGCTGGTATTACTGCTGCTGGTGATGGTTGCGATATTCACTGTATTTTGATACCCTACATCCCTAGAAGGATTTCACGAATGATGTTAAGTTTGTTGAAATTTCTAGACAATAATATAAGGAAAGCTAAGCTAAGCAAGGACTTTGCAGGAAGATTTTCTTTAGGCAATCAAAGAATTGTGCACTGTATGCGTACCAGAATGGTCAGGACGATTGTGACCTATGGGGTCATTGTTTGAACATGCTAAACAAATTCAAAAACCAGCTCAGAACGAGTTGAATAGAGCAATACAGAGAGTGACTTGTGTTGTTATATTCGGAACAATGAATGTCCTACAGCAGTATTGGAGTTTCTGTTGGAGTTCAGGCTATTGCACTTCGTACTGTCGGCCACACCTATGAAGACTTTGAAAAATGGGAGGCAAGTCCACTATGAGATTCATGCGGTGGCTTCGGGATTTATCAAGTCGATCAAAGTATTGAGAACATCTCAAGGAAAGCCAAGCATGCCGTTATGAAATGCAGAAGGCCAGTGATAAAATCTTGCAGATGCAAGGGACGGACACCACGATAGTCACCTCAAATGTGGCCTTTGTGGTCAGTTCAGATGGGCATTAATAAGATACAGAGACTGGCTTAAGTTGGTATAAACAAATATGTACTGTCTGGTTAAGCGAAATCGACTAGGCAGCGTGATCAGAAGGTAAAACCAAACTTGATAAGTAAAGGGCTATCCATTTCGTGATTTCAAAAGTATGGGACTGGAATTCGACATCTGTCAAACGTAAGTTGTGAAACCAATTTTTTTCTTTTCAGTTGAAAGTCTGACATTGACGAAAATGGATCGCTTAACTATCACACAACGCATAAAAATTATCAAAAACTACTACAAAAATTGTGATTCTGCCACAGCCATGTATCGAACAAAATTTTCTTCAGCGATGAAGTACATTTCACACTCGGTGGGTATGTTAATAAACAAAATTGTCGTATTTGGGGTTCTGAGAATCCTCAAGTAATTGTAGAGAGGCCATTACATCCAGAAAAAGTCACTGTTTGGTGCGCTCTTTGGTCCGAAGGTGTGATTGGAACTTACTTCTTCGAAAACGACGATGGAACGACTGTCACCGTCAATTCGGAGCGTTATGGTCATATGATAACCGAATTTTTTTTGCCTGCTATTGAAGAATACGACTTGGAGAATATGTGTGGTTTCAACAAGACGGTGCCACATGCCATACAACTCGAACGAATATGGCTTTATTGCAAGAGACATTTCCTGGCCGCGTAATTTCTCGTCGTGGCGATATCAACTGGCCACCAAGATCATGCGATTTGACACCATTAGACTTTTTTTGTGGGGCTACGCGAAAGACCGTGTTTATGCAGATAAATCTTTAACTCTTGAGCACTTAAAAACCAACATTCGTCAAGTTATGGCTGAGATACCGCTCAATATGTGTCAAAAAGTGGTCGAAAATTACCTCAAAAGAATCAATGCTTGCAACACTTCGCGTGGAGGTCATTTAAATGATGTAGTGTTTCACACATAATGTCAACGTTGTCAAACTTTACAATAAAAAAGAAATATCATGAAAAAGATATTTTATAAGTGTTTTATTTACGTTTACTTTTGAAACCACGAAATGGATAACCCGGTACTATGCAGAGAGTTATCCTTATAGGCACCGAACAACATTCTGAAGTTTGTCTGAGCAACAGTATTTGAAGAGACATTATAGGGATACCCTTTATACAGATTGGGGGCAGGAAAAATATCAAATAGTCGTAGTTCTTTAGCACTTACACACGCCAACACTTGTACTGTAATTATCAACAATAATTGGCAACCCTAACATTCGAGGACCTATTACAGTACGCCAATCATTTCCTTCCCTGGGAAAATATTTGGATTAATGGAACTGAAACAACGCCTAAAATAACATACATAATTGGTCATTACAACCCTTCAGTCAGGATTACGACCTAGCTTCTCACACCACTTATGTTGTGTGCGTTAATTTTATACATGACTGGCGGGACCTACAGTTTAAAGTCGACTCCGAACGACAGTTTTTTGAGAAGCTTTTCATGGCAATTTTTATTTTAACGCTCAGAGTTTTTGCCAGAAATCTGCTGAGAGAAAGTCGGCGAAGAAATATTTTCATATTTTCGTTTTAATGTCTGACCTGGGATTCGAACTCGGGCCTTTAGTCTAATAAGCCAACATACTACCTACTAGACCACGGCCTAAAATAAGGGAAACCGAATATAAAGATGAAGGAGCTGTTGGGTGATGCCCCTCAAAGAAAAAATATCAAGGTCAGTTGCCCTATCCATCTCTAGATTTTCTATGAGAACTGAGACAGTAATTTTCCTTGGTTCAGACAAAACAGACATTTAGCAGAGGAACCCTATGTATTGAGGAAATGTGTTCATAATAGGCTCGACTGGTACAGAAATTTTTGCATTAAGATCCTATTACAGTTAAAATAAGTTCTTCAAATGGTCCATCCAAATAATTGGATAACTCGAGCTTAATTATGGTACTTACATAACACGTTAAAAATTCATAACGGATTCACCAAATACTCCCGTGTGGTGAGTTCATGTTGTGTTAACACGGGTATTACTCAGTCGTTGCTAATCGTTGGGTAACGTTTACTATTCTTCTCGATTGTTGTTTTTTTGCTCGTCATGTAAAAGAGTAATTGCTTATGCGTGTGTGTGTGTGTGTGTATGTGCGAGTATGCATATGTATTTGGATATGAGCTTGTGTGTATTATGCTCTGGTGCCATTTCCTCTCATTTGGTTTCCTCTGATTGCCACAATAGCGTGCATGTTTAAGCGTTTTTTCGTTTTTCGTTTTTTGTTTTTTTTTTTGTTTTATTTCATGCTCACATACATATACACATGCAAATGAAATGAATAGAGTGCATGTACTTATATGTGTGTGTGTTTATTTATAGCGGTATTCATGTGATTTCATCATAAAGAGCAGCATTTCATAGTAAAAATTTTCTCATTTAAAGTGAACTCTTGTTGGAGATTTTTATTCAAATAAAATGTTTTTTTCCCCCATTTTTTTTTTATTAAAAATAAATTTTATTTTAATTTTATTTTTTTATTGTTATTATTATTTTTGTTGTTTTTGTCGTTATTTAAAGTATTAAAACTGTTAAATTGAAAAATGTTTTTTTTTTATTTTGAATTTATTTTCTGCATGCTTTTGTATTACAAAAGACTGCACGTCTGGTCACCACAAGTAAAAAGGAAAAAAAACAACGAATTTTTATTAAACGATTTACGAGTTAATCGAAGAGTTTTTTCTAAAAGCCTAAATTCACAAAATTATTTTAACAATGAAAATAAATCGTCTTTTTGCTATTAAATCCTGGGCCAAGGCAAATAAAGGGGCAACAACATTTCGTTTTCAAAAGTTGTGGTTGCGATGCAAGTTTTATTTCGAAAGAATGATTGAACCTTGATAACGATCCCATGCATACGATTCCATGATTAACTTTGGAACCGAAATGATAAAAGACAACCCAACTCGAGGTTGCTCACAATTTGAGTTCTTCCACCATAATCTGAAGCTTGGTTGTGGATAAACTCTTAATGAAATTATTTGGCGGGCTTTGAATGCATATGTCTCATGGCATAAAGCAAACTGGAAGAGTCTCTTAGGGTTCTAGAAATTGTAAGCCGGCAAAACGCAAACATTTCTGAGTTCTCTGGTCCCTTAAATGTATTAGTTTTGACACAACCATTGATTGAGAAATGAGCTTCAATAGCCTGTTGCTCTCGTATACAATTAGTGTAATTACGGCATTGTGAATGGCCAGAGCCAGCTTTAATTGTTAAATGAATTGAACTTTTTGTCGTTGTATGCAAATGTCAAATATGTCAGAACAGAGAACGTCTGGGAATCTTAAAATACAAATTATCTGTCACCTTTTCTGTAACAGAAGCAATATTTTCGGTATTGCATCCATTACCATGGTGCTATCTGTGCAGAGAACATCAGCTTTACGGGTCACATCCTCGTATCGCACGGTATCAACAAGAGCTGCCTTAATAATAGCTGGAATGGTTCCCATAGACCTTCAATCAAGATGATTTTCAACTCTAGACAGAGCACGACTCAGTCGCAGAGCCTAGAAACGATACAGCACGAAGTCATCTTAAAATGGCAACATCACTGGGAAAATGAACGGTACGGTAGGTGGACACACAACAAACTGATTCCAGAATTGCAAGTGTGGAATAACAGAAAAAAACGGCGAAGTAGACGACTACATAACCCAGATGCTAACCGGTCATGGATACTTCAGAGAGTACCTGCATCGCATGGGGAAATGTCGCTCGCCATTCTGCATCTACGAGGAAGAGGAAATGTTAGACGATGCCGAACACACTTTCTTCGGCTGCAGACGCTGGGCCGAAAGACGTCAGGGTCTCGAGGCTGAAATCGGCATTATTAGTGCCACAAACGTCGTGCTGAAAATGATAAACAGCAGAGTAAACTCGAACGCAGTTGAACAATTTGTGCACTATGTCCTGCGAAAGAAAAAATATGATCTAGACGCAGTAGAATAACAGAAGAGCGGAGCCTGCACGCAAGCTGACAATGATGGAACTGGCATAGGTGCCAAAAGGGGTCCACCTCGAAGTAATGCAACCGTGATTCCGAGGTGGAATGATAGCCCGGTGAGGAGACAAGGCAGGGTTTTTAGTTGGTATACCCAGTGGGAGAGTCCGACATACCATGTATGGTGACGACCTTCATGAATGCATAAAGCATTTTCCCTCCTTCCCTCAAAAAAAAAAAAAAAAAACTGTAACACTACAATTCTCTTTAAATTTCTTTAAAAACTTGCCAATTGCCAACCATAATCACCCTGTAATGATCGTAAAGTGACCACGTTAGTGTCGACGTAGTATAGTAGGTAGTGTGTTAGCTTTTTAGACGCCTAGATATCACGAATAAAACGAAATACGATATTCCAGTCGGCGACTTTCTTTCAGTAGCAGTCTTCTGGCAAAAACTCTGAGAGTAAATACAATTGCCATAAAGAGTTGCTTAAAACCTGTCGTTCGGAATCGACCTTAAACTAAAGGCTGCGCCGCTCATGAATAAAATTAACACACACACAACATGGGGGGTGTGAGAAACTAGTTTATGATCCTGGCTGAACTGTTGTTATTTGGTCAACTTGCCATATTTATTAATTGCTGAACTTGCTTTTAATAAATGATACTTCAAATGAAAGATATTTGACAGCTGACAGCTTTAACAAAGCCCCCGGTTTTGAAACCATGAAATGGATAACGCGGCAATAATAAACAAAAAAAAAAAAAAATTAAATTAAATTTAAAATTAAATACAATAATTATTTAAAGCCTTTAATTTTTTAATTTAAAATTCTCTTTAAATTCCTTTAATTTCGATAAAAGAAAAAAAAAAATTTAAATAAATTTGTAAATTCTAATCCCGATTGTTTTTAATAATTTTTAATTGAATTTTCTATTCACAAATATTGTTTCTAATAAATAAAATATGTTGCTGTTTTTAATTTTTGGTTTAATTTTTTTCCATATTTTTTTTCGCAATGAAAAGAAATCAGATATTCATTATTTTATTTCCAAAAATTAACACAATCAAAAAATGCCCGAATAAAATTAAAAATTATTTGTTTTCCTAAAACAAAAAAACAATAAATAAATAATAAAAACAGTACAGTATTCCCTCGATTTACGTCGTCTCGATTTACGTTGTTTCGATTAACGTCGTCATAAATTTTGTTCCCTTCAACTTCGATTTACGTTGTCATTCGATTTACGTCGCCTTTTTTTTTCGGGGGCGATTTAATAGTTGGTCCTGAACCCCCAGTCTGCCACCTCTATGGCCTCATCGATGGATGGGTCAGGGAGGAAGAGCAGAGGCGTTGGAGGAACGGATCAGGTTGTTCTGTCTCTAGACGTCTATGGCCTGCTGTGGACAGTAAGAGAACAGATTGGCTTTGTTGTCGGTTTTATCACAGGGCACTGCGAGATTAGGTCGCTGACGGGGATCTGGAACAGATCCCAGCCGGACTATTGCAGGGTATGTTGCGATGAGGAGGAGTTAGAGACTATCGAACACCTCCTCTGTAACTGCCCAGCCCTTGGTAGGTTGAGGTTGAGGACCCTTGGCAGAGCCTTCTTTGAGAGCTTGAGTTCTGTGTCGAGAGCCGACATCAAGGCTCTCCACAGATTCATTAGCAGTTTGAGCTGGTTGAGAGGTGCTAGGGCTTCATAAGTTGTTTGTGTCTGTTTCTTTCTGTGTGATTCCCATCCTCCCCTTACCCTTATGCCCTCCTTTCATCCTATTCCCTCTATTTCCTTCCCTCTCCAAGGACGTTGTACAATGGGTCAATTTCGACCTCCGGGTATTGTACTTGTCTTAACGGACAAGTACACGTCCTCTAACCTAACCTAACCTACGTCGCCTTTTTTTGGAACCAACTGTGGCGTAAATCGAAAGATTACTGTAACTTTTTTAAGTTCCTGGTTATATATAAACCGAGGGAATACTGTAAATAATTGAATTAAATATGCAAGTAAAATAAACAAAACAAAGATCATCAATTAATTCAATTGAAATGTTTTCACAATTATTTTTGTTTTTTTTGTTTTGTTTCTAAATTTAATCATCACTGACTAGTCAATACAATAATAATAGAAAATAAAAATAGAGAGTAAGGCGAGAGAGAGAGAGAGACAAAAAAAAAAATGATGAGAAAGGAAAGCCAAGCATGCAATAGAAAAAAACGCTTAAACATGCACGCTATTGTGGCAATCTGAGGAAACCAAATGAGAGGAAATGGCACCAGAGCATAATACACACAAGCCCATATACAAATACATATGCATACTCGCACACACACACATACACATAAGCAATTACTCTTTTAGATGCCGAGAAAAAAAAAAAACAACCGAGAAGAATAGTAAACTTTACCCAACGATTAGCAACGACTGAGTAATACCCGTGTTAACACAACATGAACTCACCACACGGGAGTATTTGGTGAATTGTTTATGAATTTTTAAAGTGTTATGTGAGTACCATAATTAAGCTCGGGTTATCCAATTATTTGGATGAACTTATTTTAACTGTAATAGGCTCTTAACGCAAAAATGTCTGTACCAGTCGAGTCTATTATGAACACATTTCAACAATACATAGGGTTCCTCTGTTAAATGTCTGTTTTGTCTGAACCAAGGAAAATTACTGTCTCAGTTCTCATAGAAAATCTAGAGATGTATAAGGCAACTGGCCTTGATATTTTTTCTTTGAGAGGCATCACACAACATCTCCTCCATCTTTATATTCGGTTTCCGTTAATTTAGGCGTTGATTCAGTTCCATTAATCCAAATATTTTCCCAGATAAGCAAACGATTGGCGTACTGTAATAGATTCTCGAATGTTAGGGTTGCCAACTGTCGCTGATAACTCTAATACATGTATTTTCGTGCATAAGTGGTAAAGAATTAAGACTATGCAATATATTTTGCTGCATTCAATGTATATAAAGGGTATCCCTATAAAGTCTCTTCCAATTCTGTTGCCCTGACATACTTCAGGATGTTGTTCGTTATCAGTAAGGACAATTCTCTGCCTAGTACTTGATACACACTCAAATGTTTCCTTCTAAAATGCAACCACTTCGACCAGATTTCATTCCTTTCATTAGCAAATCTCCATGATGGATTTCAAGGCATTCCTATGCTGAACAAGTGTACTTTGAGTGCTTGGTCAAGAGATCCATTAGTATCCTCAGGCTACTACAGGGAATACTTACTTACTTAAATAATACTGGAGAAACTAACTTGTATCTCACACCCCGTTGTGACAGTTAATTTTTATCCATGGGTTCTACAGTTTGATGGTATAATAGCGGTGTGCATAAGGGTGTACATCCACTGCATAATTCTTGGATTGCATTCGCAAGATTTGACTGCAAGTCTTTTGCATGCATGCATGGCATGTATGTCTTCCTTGAAATGCTTTCTATAAGAGCCTTCTATGTCAGCTTAATGTCCTGTATTTCTATTCCCAAATATTTTGCCTGCACTCTCGAGTAATTTTCTTCCATTTCAGAACTTTTCTACTTTAGTACTGTGGTTTGCCAGGGTTTCTTCTCCATACTATTGATATGCAACGCTTACTTACAATCTCAAGACCTTTTTGAATAATGTTTCAAAGAGCCTCTTGAAATATTGTTACGAAAATGAAGAATCTAGATACTGGTGTTTTGCTTTTACATCGCTCAACATTAAAATTATAAACAAAAGCTACAAAAACTAAACAATCCAGTAAACAAACCTGTTTACAAATTATCGTACTGCTTGTATTTCAAAACAATAAACATCAGCATAAAAATTATGATAAACAAGTAAAAAAAAATCTACAAATAACACTACAAGAATAAATGTAAACAAAATACACAATCAACAATAATGAATGTAAACAAAGATGTTTACATTTATAGAGATCTAGAGAGGGCGAAGCCACGAAAATTCGCCTTCAAGAACATTTATCAGACTGTTTACCCTGCCATATAAAAGGCAATACAAAGCAGACGAGTGAGTTAGTAAAGTTCAGTCAGTCTTGTGTGAAGACGCGGTGTGTTTGAAGAGAGTAATCGTGGTTTAAAGATCTCCGTTACGAAGGTCTATCGAATAATTGCTTAGTAATTGTTATTGTTTGCGCAAAGGGTATAAACAGAGGAATAACAAACAAAGCAATTGTTGTTGTTTACATAAAGTTGTGAACAGTGGCACACAGAATTGTGCAAATAATAAAGAATTTTAATTAAAACTAAACACCAAAATAATTTTTTTTTTTTTTTTTTCAACGATGCTCCTTTCACTCGCGTCTCGGTATTCTCTGATAGTCAGGCCGCGATAAAATCTCTATCGGGTTTCGTGAATAACTCTAGGATCGTTAGGGAATGTCGCCGCTGTCTCGACCTTCTTTCGGGGCGCTTCACCAGTGTCTCTCTGGTGTGTTTCCCCGAGCACAGTGAAATTCCGGGAAACTGTAGGGCCGACGAGCACGCCAGAGCTGGTGCGCTCCTTCCGGAATCCTCTTCTGTTGAAGTGGGTATACCACTTGCCTCGGTCAAGTTGACCATTGCGCGGAAATTCTTTCGGGACGCCAACCTATCCTGGGTCAATGAGGAGACCTGCTCCACCGCTAGGCTCACCTGGCCCTTGATGGATAAAAGGCGTACCAACCAATTACTTGGTCTTGGTCGTGACGTCATCTCGACTACAGTGGCCGTGCTTACGGGTCATTGCGTCATGGTTAGACACGCGGAAAGAACGAGGCTCCCTTTTAACGACTTCTGCCGTGGATGCAGGTCCTCTGAGGAAGAGGAGACTGTTGTTCACTTTCTTTGTCAGTGCCCGTCTCTTGCTAGGTGTAGATATAGGTTATTTGGCTCCCCATTCCTTGTTAGCTTAACGGAGCTATCATCCATTGATATCAAGGATATAGCTTCGTTCATCAAACTTTCTGGCTGGTTTTCCAGTGCGGAGTAGTCGTGCTTCCGTTGTGCAGCCCTTGCGCTGACCATCTTCTTCCTTTTCCCTCACTGTGGTGGAACTTGGTCAGTAAAGGGACTGCGTTCGCCCGTGGCATCACAACGGGCCGCTATGCGTGCTCAAGTGAGCTTTGTGACATCAAAGCTACCACTCCGACCTAACCTAATCTAACCTAAACACCAAATTTATTTTTATTTTATTTGTAATCTACGAGCTTATATTTTAAACGTTTTTTAAAAGGTAAAAACTTAACAATATGTTCCTTTTGCTATCAGAACTATGTCTTCTGCATTCCCTTGGTAGTCCATGCCTGCTAGAGACGATTTTATTAAAAGTTCATCCTGAATAAAGCTTCACATTAGCGGTGAAAGAACGTCAAATTGTGGCCAACTTTCTTATGATTTCTTATATTTTATATAAAGTACGGAAACGTATAAGCCAATACAGTTCTTTAGTTATTTTTTACCGTTCACATAAAGCCTCCTTCTACCTTTAAGGCATATAAATCAATTGCTAATGAGCTTCAGAATTGAATAACAACTAACCGAACCGAACTCTATCAATTGAATTTAAAATATTCTTCAACTCTTACTCGTACACCATCTTTCCACCCATAACCTCACTTACTCTCACTCTCAATCTTACTGGCATTTTCTTATATTCTCCCTATGCCATCCTTCCTGTAATTGTGCTTGTGCCTGTACTTGTGTTATTGCTGTTGTTGTTGTTGTCTTTTGATAAAATAAAACTGAAATACTCAATAACTCTTGTAATGACTGTCATTGAGAGAGTTTTAAACTAATTGAGCGCTAATGATGTTGTTAATGTTAATTAATGTCTCTTCTATGATTATGATGAAGTGGATTATGTGTCATCATAATCAAGATGATGATGGAGATGGTGGAGATGATGATGGTCGTTAATAACAAACATGATAATAAGCAGGTTATGAGTGTATTTTACACTTCTTCTTCTTCTTTTATTGTTGTTGCTTATTAATGCTGATGATGATGTTGATGATGATGAGTGAGTGAGTAACAAGCTATGTAAACTGTATTGATATTGGTTATGTTAAGGGTTAGCAATATGAAAGTGTTAATGAATGTGTATGTGAGTGTGGGTGTGGGTATATGTGTGTGCGGCTGTGTTTTATTGAAGATTCGTTTAAATTCTGTGTGAATTTTTAGTTTTTTTTTTGTATTAAAATTGAATTTTTTTGTTTTGTTTTTGTTATTGTTTCTGTTGTTGCAGTTATTGTTGTTATTGTATTAATTGTGGTTTTTAATAGCATGAATTGGCATTTTTTTTTCTGTTTCTTTTTTGTTTGTTTGTTTGTTTTTGTTTTCGAAAACAAATAAATAAGCGTTGAGAACAAAAAAATAAAATTTTGAAAGACAATCTTATCAATGGCCATGAATCTTGAAACACACATACACATACACACACACAGAGAGACATACAGCGGCTCTTCTGTATACACACATAAGCAAAAATAAAGAAATATTGTGTGACACGGTAAATGGTGAGACTTTTAAACTTTAGTTTTAACCCTTTAAAGGTAAGGCAAACCTTTAACCCTTTAAAGGTAAATGAAAAAAAATTTTTTTTTTTTTTTTTTAAATTTCAAAGAAATTTTAACAGAATTTTTAAGGTTTCCAGTAAAACAAACACAAGAAGGTTGAACAATTTTGTTTAAGGTTTAAAAACTATTTTAAATAGTTTTTTTTTTAAGAATTTCATTTTAATTAATTAATCATTTACCGTTAAACGTTGCCTTATTACAGTATAGGTTAATAGTAGAACAGATACACACCTTTTAATCTCTTTAGAATTTCTCACGTTATTTTTTAAAATCATTAAAATTTATTTAATGCCATCATCTAGCGTCAAATAAATTAAATGGAAAAATTTTTTTATGACATGAAAAACGTGTTAAAAACTTATAAAAAAAAAAAAACATTCCAAATGTCATGTAAAACATCAAAGCACATCTCATGCTGTTAAATTAAGTGGTCAACGAAAAACCAAATAAATTTTTATTGCAAACAAAAGAAAAAGAAAAAAACATTCCTCTCCGCCATAATTGTTAATAAAATTGTTTATTAAACAAACGTTGAAGTAAATAAATATGAAAAACAATATTATTTTTTTTTATTACTATTTTGGTATTTATTTTCTCTAGAAAAAAAGCTATAAAACAAATTACACTCATCATAGAACAATAAAATTTATGTTCAATTTATTTATTGTTTTAAAATAAATTTTCTCTTTTCATGGTTTCTTAAATAATAAAAAAAAAAAATTTTTTATTTGCAAATTTACGGAATTTCTATTATTACCGCTATTCCTACGCTATTTGACAATGAACTCTCGTGTAATACAGTAGTCACAGCATGACTACAGTGACTTCAATTAACGACGAACATTTTTTCCATATTTGTTTGAGAGCCACAGACTAATAAGCCAACACTCTGTGGCGATTTGTAGTTTCCATGATTCTGGTCACCATAGTCTAGTAGGCAGTGTGTTGGCTTATTAGACGTGAGGCCACGGTTCAAACCCCAGGTCAACTCCAACAAAACGAAATATGAAAAAAATTTTCTTCGGCGACTTACTCTCAACAGTATTCTGACAAAAAATCAGAGAGTAAATACAATTTGCCATGAAAAGTTGCTCAAAAATTTATCGTTCGGAGTCGACTTTAAACTGTAGATCCCGCCACTCAAGTATAAAAGTAACACACACAACATAAGTGGTGTGAGAAGCTAGGCTGTAATCCTGACTGAAGGGTTGTAATGACCAATTATGTTATGTATGTATGATTCTGGTGCCGAATTTTGACTGATGGCATGTGTTATGTTGGATTTGATGACACTCGCGCCATACATAACAAAATATCTCATGGGTTTAAATCGCTTGATCTCGGTGGCCAGTTCACATTACCTCCATGTCAGATGATTATGCCTTAAAATCGTTGAACCAATTTCTAATATTCAGTTTCCTATTGAAACCACATGTCCCTGGCATCCAAATAATCGAATTCAAGCAAAAAGAAAAGTATTTATCGACCTATAGTGCTCCCCGTTTACAATGACGTTTTAATAGTAAAGGGTCCGCCAAATAACTTTTTTTTTTTTGAAAATGCTTTAAAAAAAACTACTGAATATTTTCTCAAATTTCTTTTTTTATTTGAAAGTACAATCCTTCCGGTTAATAATGGAAAATAATTTCATTTAAATGGCTGCCTCGGCTGGCCATGCAGTAGCCTACACGATCGGTCCAATTTTTAAACACATTATCGATTGTGTGCAGCTGTATTTCACCAATGGCTTCACGAATATTGTCCTTTAAAGCGTTAGTTGTCTCTGGCTTGTCGGCGTAACACTTATCTTTGACGGCACCCCACAAATAATAGTCTAACGGTGTCAAATCGCAGCTCCGAGGTGGCCAAAGGACATCAGCTCTACTCAAGTGATCGATGGCATGGGGTACATACATAATTGTTCACTACAACCATTCAGTCAGGATTACGATTTAGCTTCTCTTAGCTTTGAGAATTGTTGTTAGTTATTCGTACGTACTTGCGCCTTAAGAAAACCTCACCAGAAAAAGTCTAAACGGTTCAATTCAAAATGTGACAGGTAGCGTGGTCCTGTTGAAACCACATGTCATTGCTGTCTAGATCATCCAATTTAAGCCCAAAGAAGTTGGTAATCATTAACCTTCAGGGTGGCTGATATTTATTGCAACCAACTTCAGGTTGTTATCATTTGTAAACCGCTTGTCTGTCAGCTGACAGATTTATTCCAGTGACAGTTCATTTTATTATTTACAAGCTTACAACCGCATTTTGATCTATTGCATTCAGAAAAAAAGTTATTCGTGATGGAGTTCAAGCGTGATAGTGTGATTGCTTTATATTTGGCTGGAAAACCAAAGGTGGCTATCGTTAGAGCCCTCCAGCATTTAAATGTGAATAAATCTTTTGTTTCTCGTACCATTGCTCGTTGCCGTGATACTGGCAGTGTTGCATCGCGTCCAAAAAGTGGACGAAAAAAACGGTAACAACACCAGAAATGATGCGAAAAGTGAAGGCCAGATTTGATCGAAATCCACGCCCCAGTGGTAGAAAAATTGCTCGTGATCTGAAAATATCGCGAGAACGGATGCAACACATATTGAAAAATGAGCTTGGACTAAAGCCATTGAAGTTTCAAAAAGTGCAAGAGCTCACCGATGGACAAAAAAAAAAGTTAGACTGGAAAGAGCCAAGGAGTTACTTCGCTTGCACGAAAGTGGCCAGTTACCGAGTTTGGTTTTCTCCGATGAGAAGCCATTCCAAATTGAGCAGTTTGTGAACAAACAAAATGATCGGGTTTACTTGCCAAAGAGGTCAGCTGAAAATTTACACCTGCCATTGGCCACCAGAACTCAAGCGCCGCCGATGGTAATGGTGTGGGCCGCCGTAACGGCCGATGGTCGCTCCCCGCTCGTATTCATCGACCGTGGGGTCAAAATAAATGCCGAATATTATCGAGAAAATGTCTTAAAGACAGTATTGAAGCCCTGGGCAGACAAACATTTCGGCCGCAGACCATGGACATTCCAACCGGACTCAGCACCACCGCACTCAGCACGCGTCAACCAAGAATGGCTTAAAAAGGAGGTTCCTCGCTTCATTTCTACCGCACAATAGCCACCAAAATCTCCGGATCTCAATCCGTTGGACTTTTGCACCTGGGGCATTTTGGAGAGTAAGGTTCTCACGAAAAAATACCAAAGTGTCGATCATCTCAAGACGGCGCTTCGCCGGGAATAGGCCAAAATACCGCAGAGCCACTTTCGTGCAGCCTGTGATGGCTTTGTCTGCAGCCTGTTTGAAGGCCATAATTCGTACCAAAGGTGGCCAATTCGAACAAATCTAAACTGATTCTAAAATTTGATGTTATTTCCAACATTTTTTTGCTTTTGAACAATAAAATTAAAAAAAAAAAAATTAAAAAAATATAGCGCTTTACTTTGTTGCATTATATACCAGCCACCCTGTATAGTGGCCGCCGTTAACAGTGATGGCCTGGCTAATGCTGGCAGTCTAAAATCCACACTCAACAGCTACTTTTTCGTGATCCATTGAATGCTCTTAGATCGGAATTCGTCTAGAAGTGGTATTCAGCAAAATAGGCTGAATAAATAACAACTCATTCGATAACAAGCTGGTCGTTGGCAACATTCAAAGTTCGCTAATCCTTGGTTGTGCTTGTTAATACACTAGCAAGTGATACTGTACATATCAGCTGTTTGATATCTTTAGCATGAAATCTTTTGTAATCTCTCTCAATAAAATCATTAATTATATGGGTATGCATTACATTACATTGCATATTCCAAAAAGCAAAAGAAAAAACAAATCCCCCTAATAAAACTAAATAAAGTCCTTGAGAGAACATGTCCGTTTAATTAATTTTTATTAATCCTCTACCCCTCCCCCTCCCTACGACTAAGTGTTAGGCTTTAAAATTTCTAATTAAGTTGCCGTAATAAATTGAAATTCCAATGATTCCGTTCTTCTTTCCAGGCATGAAATGTGTTCCCCACACAATTTAATTAATATCCCTACGTTATCATCAACAACATAACCATCATCATGATCATCATCATCATCGTTATCATAATCATTATTTTTATTATTATTATAACGGTTATTATGATTGTTACTATTATTATTATTGTTGTACTTATAATTGAAAGTGATTGTAATTGTGTTTTTGTTTTTGTGTTTCTGATTACAGATTATCAATTATTATTTATCCGCCATAACTATCCTAGAGAAAAAGAGCAAGAGAGAGATAGAGAAGCAACGAGCCAAACGAACGAACAAACACACACACACACACACTATTAAAGCTGTGTGATACTTTTAACTTTCAAACTCATAAAACCGAAACACTAGATAGAGACAGAGAGGGAGCAAGCACAGCAGCAGGAGCAACAAAATAAACAAGCACGAACACTTACACACACACACATACACATACTCGTAACAATCAAACGAATTAGAGATTTCTTTCGTATCGTTTCGTTTCGTTACGTTTTTTGTAAAAATGATTAATGAAATGGCAACAATACAAACAGATCTTAAATTAGAGAATCACATGAAGGATTTTGCCACATCTCTTAAGCACACACACCACAATCAAGTGCCAACATTGACGTCAACGGCTACAACAGCAAGGATAGCAGCAGTAAACATGAAAACATTACAGAATGGTACAAGCCAAACAGATTTAGCAGCAGTAGCAGCAGCTGCAGCAGCAACAGCAACAACATCATTAACAAATATTGATACCAAAAATATTATGAACACCATTACGGGTAAGTAGTTTAATGACAGCCAACCAGCCAGCCAGCCAGCCAGCATGGCAGCCATCATATTATAAAATATTGCGTTGCAGTGCAGCTTATGTTGTTTGTTGTTATTGCTAGAATTAAAAACACAATGAAAGCGTTAAACTATTAGCATTTTTTTTCTGATGAATTTTAAAGAAAACAAGGAAAATAATTGAATTTATTCTCAAGAATAGGCAGTTTTACTGTGAATTGTCAGATTTGCTTGAAATTGGTTTTTCTTATTCAATATCGTATCTTTTTGGTATGTTTTATAACCACAATAAGATTTGGATTTTTTTTCGGTTTCTAAAATCGAAAAAGTACCTTTTGGTACTTTTTTTAATCCAAAAGAAATATTCAATGTTTAAATTATTTTTCTTATGAAGTTATGCTCTTTAGCTTGTTTTCAATTTTTAGAAAGAAGTTTCAGTTTTGTTACATTTTTTTTGGTACTTTTTCGGTCCGGTTTTTCTTTAAGTTTAATTTTTTATATTTATTTCCTATTCCATGTTTTTCAAAGCAGTTACATACATACATAATTGGTCATTACAACCCTTCAGTCAGGATTACGACCTAGATTCTCACACCACTTATGTTGTGTACGTTACTTTTATACATGAGTGGCGGGACCTACAGTTTAAAGTCGACTCCGAACGACAGTTTTTTGAGAAGCTTTTCATGGCAATTTTATTTACTCTCAGAGTTTTTGCCAGAAATCTGCTGAGAGGAAGTCGCCGAAGAAATATTTTCATAATTGCGTTTTGACGTCTGACCTGGGATTCGAACCCGGGCCTTCAGTCTAATAAGCCAACACACTACATACTAGACTACGGCGACTTCAAAGCAGTTAATTTGTAATATTTATTGCCAAAAAATACTAATATTTTTTGGTACATTTTTAATATTTTTTTTTTATTTAATATTGCTACGTTTTTATCTTTTAAAAAACGTTTAAAATATAAGCTCGTAGATTGCAAAGAAAAGAAAAATAATTCTGTGTTTAATTTTAATTAAAATTCTTTATTATACACACAGTTCTATGTGTTCACAACTTGATGTAAACAACAACAATTGCTTTGTTTGTTATTCTTTTGTTTATACCCTTTGCATAAACAATAACAATTACTCGTCAATTGTTCGACAGACCTTTGTAACGGAGATCTTCAAACCACGATTACTCTCTTCAAACACACCGTGTCTTCATACAAAACTGACTGAACTTTACTAACTCTGTCGCCTGCTTTGCCTTGCCATTTATATGGCAATGTAAACAGTCTGATGAATGTTCTTGAAGGCGAATGTTCATGACTTCGCTTTGTCCATATCTCTATAAATGTAAATATCGTTGTTTACATTTAGTATTGTAGTGTTGTTGGTGTATTTTTTGTTTACTTGTTTATCATTTTATTATGCTGGTATTTGTTGATATATTAAGCAGTACAATAATTTGTAAACAGGTTTGTTTACTGGATTGTTTAGTTTTTGTAGCTTTTGTTTATAATTTTAATGTTAAGCAATGTAAAAGCAAAACACCAGTATCTAGATTTTTTATTTTCGTAACAATATTTAAGTTTTTGGTACTTTTCTTAAATGGAATTTTTTATATTTAGTTCTCTTTCATGTATTAAATTCATTGCAAAAAAGTACAGTGGACGTCCAGTAGTACGAACGCTCTTTATTACGAATTTCCAATAATACGAATGGCAAAATTGTTGCATTGACTACTCTATAGTACGAATAGATGAATATTTTTTCTATTCGATAGTACGAATGGTGGTTTGTTGTAAGAATTTTTGTTTTATTTACATATGAATGAAGTTTTTATTATGTTTTTATCAATTCTCCACAGAGACTGAATGTATTAGTCGTCCACACTATAGTCGTGTAATAACTTGGTTTTTTGACCTGCAATTAAAGATAATGAACTGAATGGTATGTGGTTTCAACAGGACGGTGCCACAAGCCACTCCAAGCAACCTATTTGGGCTTTGTTACATAAGAAGTTTCCAGTATGAGTAAACTCACGTTTTGACTTTATGATACTTGTCTCTGTTGGACTTTTTTGTGGGCCTGTTTCAAAGACTATGCCTACTCAGAAAACTCTGTTAAAACAAATAAAAACACACATTCGTAAAATTTCACGAAATACGGCCCGATATCTCGAAAACTATATTAAAATGATCGACCGCTAGAACTAATATAATTATGATCACTTAAATGAAATTATATTTCGTAAATAATGGCAAAGTTTGATCGAGATTGTAGCTTTATGCGTGTTTTATTAAATTTTATCTTAGAATTCGAAAATGTGTAACCCGTTATATTTCGTTGTCGGTCAAAAGCTTATTATTGACTACATCCGGTATTCTCCTCAGTAAACCTTCAAGGTATAATAGAGAATACCTCCCAGTTTTAAAGTTTTGTTGCCATTTCGCAAAAAAGGAATTCAATACCTTTTCTTTAGATACCTCCTCAGTGAAGTCGTCATGAAAAAATGCAAATGCCTATTTGGAATCTGTAATTGTTTAAATCGATGGATTTACCGATCTTATGCTAATTTGTAACATATGTACAGTGAGCGCCAAAAGTGAGTAAACACCACTGAAATAATTCATTTTCTTATAGATAGCGATAGTGAGAATAGTCGAATAAATTTCCAATAATAAAAACGTTTATTTATTACTTATAAAATGTTAAAACATAAACACCAATTCATGATAAAGGAATTTTTTTTATACTTAAGAACAAAACTATCTCTAAAAAATTATAGTGGGTGTTGACTCACTTATGGCGCTCAGTGTATATCTTGTTCGTTATGTATTTTTTTTTATAAATATATATATATATATATATATTAATAAAATCTAAATATTTTATGTTAATTATTTGAATTGGAACATAAAAATGCGTTGTTCAATAATACGCATTCTTCGGTACTACGAAAGGGCCTGACAATATATAATTCGTACTAGCAAACGTCCACTGTACTTACTTTTTTAAATTTATTTTTATTTAATTTGTTTTATTTATTACAAGAAAGTATTTTTTTTGTGGTTTTCTTAAATTCCATATATTTTTATTTATTTCTCTTTCATGTATTAAATTTTCATATTTATTGCAAAAAAAAAGTACTTACTTTTTTGTGGTACTTTTTTAAAATTTATTTTTATTTCATATTTAAGTTTTTGGTATTTTTCTTAAACGGCATTTTTTACATTTATTTCTCTTTTATATATTAAATTCATTGCAAAAAAAGTACTTACTTTTTTGGTACTTTTTTAAATATATTTTTTATTAATTTGTTTTATATATTTCAAAAAAAGTATTTACTTTTTTGGTAATTTTCTTAAATTCCATATATTTATATTTATTTCTCTTTCATGTATTAAATTTTGATATTTATTACAAAAAAGGTACTTTATTTTTTTTGGTACTTTTTGTGATAATTTATTTTTATTTCATATATAAGTTTTTGGTATTTTTCTTAAACGGCATTTTTTACATTTATTTCTCTTTCATGTATTAAATTCATTGCAAAAAAGTACTTACTTTTTTGGTACTTTTTTAAATTTATTTTTATTTAATTTGTTTTATTTATTACAAGAAAGTATTTTTTTTGTGGTTTTCTTAAATTCCATATATTTTTATTTATTTCTCTTTCATGTATTAAATTTTAATATTTATTACAAAAAAGTACTTACTTTTTTGTGGTATTTTTTTAAAATTTATTTTTATTTCATATTTAGGTTTTTGGTACTTTTCTTAAACGGCATTTTTTACATTTATTTCTCTTTCATGTATTAAATTCATTGCAAAAAAAGTACTTAATTTTTCTGGTACTTTATTTATTTATTTATTCATTCAGGCGTAAATACAGTACAACAAGATATCATCTTATTTAATAGTACTGCTAAGGATATAGGCATAACAAAATATAAGAAAATACGAAATAATAACGTTAAAAATAAATTAACATAACAAATGTTATTAAAAACAAAATTTATAATTACATATTAAAAAATATGATTGATTAATTACATACGTATGTACGTGCATTATGTTCATTCAAAAATTTAATTATTGCAGTCTTGAAATGCTTAGCATTGCTTAGTAATTGTATGTTGTTTGGGAGTTCATTCCAGAGACGAATTGCATTGATGTAAAAGTGTCTCTCAGATATCTGACTGCGGTATCTAACGCTATTAATTCTCAAGCCTCTATTAGATCTTGAAAAAACTAATCTATCAAACAAATAATGGGGTTTCCTAATATAGATGCTTTTATGTAGGTACACCAGAGTACGACATTTCAACAAATTTCCATAAGATGTGTTATAGATTCGATATGAGAACTCAGATATCCTACTGTACCTTGTACGACCAAAAACATATCGAGCAATACTGTTATAAGTGACCTTGAGGCTGTTCCTACTTACTGAGTCGCAACTAGAAAACAGTTCACATCCGTACAGCAGAGTGGGGATGAGATATGTTTTCGCGAGCAGCATACGAATATCAAACGGAGTAAAATATTGCGTTAGCCAAAGACTTCGCAACATGGCAACCGTTTTACCACAGATAGAATTCACATGGTTGGACCAGTTAAGGCTGTTATTAAAGATAACTATTAGGTTCTTAACACTATGTAGAGTCTCAATAGAAGTATTATTAATCTGTAATGGTGTAAGCTGTGCCGTATAGTTTACCTTGCCTATTATTAAAGCTTTTGATGTCCTCGGATTGAGGCAAAGACCATTAATCGACGCCCATTAAAACACATTATGCAGATCACAATTTATTTTCCCTATACAATTTGTAATATCAGAAGGCAAGCAACTAATGTACAACTGAACATCATCTGCGTACATTTGTACCTTGCAAAACTTCAACTTAGTTGGCAGATCATTAGAATAAATCGAATATAAAAGTGGACCAAGAATCGAGCCCTGTGGTACACCTCTAGATATTAAAAAATTATCCGATTTAGTACCATCATGATACACAAATTGACTTCTATCACGTAGATACGACGAGATTAGCTTGATAGCAGTTTTCGAAAAATGGCAAATGTGTTCCAACTTTTGGCAGAGAATAGTATGATTAACGGTGTCAAAAGCCTTAGAATGATCAAGTAAAACCAAAAATTATGTCATATTGTCATCCGCACTTAATCGCAACTCTTCCAAAAACATCAATGAGCGCAGAAATGCAGCTGTGATTAGGTCTGAAACAGAGATCAGCAACGAGTATTCAAAACGATGAGTAGATTCGAGTCATACTTATAATTTCAGATACTTATACGCATTCATACTTATTTTAATATCATACTAATACTACTTATACTCAAAGTTAGAAATACTCATCGTATTCATACTTAAAAATACGCACGATGTTTTTGATTTCGACTCTCCATGATTCAAATTATACACGAAGCACAAAATAAGTATGATTCGAGTACGAACACCACAATACTCGCTAGAAGGTTGTGTGTGTGCTTTGCTTGCTGTCTTTGTCTTTTCTTTTTTCTTCTTTTGTAAATGCAACAACAACTACTACTGTAAATTTTGATGAATGATTCGAGTGACGCGAATCATTCGTAAGTATTTTAAGTATTTTTCTAAATTTATGAATCTGAATGAGTAGGCGTATGAATCAAACAATGAATCGAATGTTGTGAGTTTGATGTCAACGTTGTACACATACTCATTGCAACCAATACTTATAAATCAATGTTGTAGCGAGTACGAATGAATCAGAGTAGTTGAATTTCAATACTCTTGATTCACGCATACTCAAAATGTCATGAATACTTATGAGTAGCGAAAATACGATTCATTGCTGATCTCTGGTCTGAAACCAGACTGCATCTCAGAAAGTACGCCATTGTCATATAAGTATCGAGTCATCTGCTTATAAATTAATTTCTCAAAAATTGATCGGTAAGTTTTATCTTGTTTCGGCACTGGTATTATCTTGTCACTTTTCCACATTGCAGGGTAAGTAGAAGATGTAATTATTGTATTCATTAAATGAGTTATGCACGGTAGAACATATGGCAAAATTAATTTCACAAATTTAAGATCAATTCCATCACTTCCTATGGAGTTAGACTTAACGGCCAAAATGCTCTCAACAACGTCATACTGTGTCGACGTTACTAAATTCAAAATTAGGTTGAAACAAGTGGTTAGTAGTGGGGAAGGCATCAGATGCGTTGTAATATTTCAAATCGGCATCAATTCCCGGTATATTCGAAAATTCCAAACTGAGTTGATTTACATCAATCATTTCATTGGATTTAATACCCCTACTTACTATTCCTAATGATCGTATATCCCTCCACTTTCTCCTGGCGCTAATATTCGATCGAAATTTATTAGCAAAGAAACTCGATTTTGCAGGCCTAATTTTCAGATTCGTTTCTCTTCTACATGCTTTAAAAATTTCGTAAAATTCAGTCGTTCTATACCTCTTCCATCTGTGATAAGCATAATTCCTTTGATCAATTGAGACCTTAATCTCATTTGTAAACCATGGCTTTCCATTACGTATGTATGTCCATAACCCTCATTGGTATATACATATTTCTCAAATAGATACTGTATATTTTCCTGTAAAAAATTAATCTGTTCATACACCGTAGGCATTTATATTTATTTTTATTTAATTTATTTTTATTTAATTTGTTTTATTTATTTCAAAAAAGTATTTATATTTATTTCTCTTTCATGTATTAAATTTTGATATTTATTACAAAAAAAAAGTACTTTATTTTTTTTGGTACTTTTTTTGATAATTTTTTTGGTACTTTTTTCAATACCTTTTTCAATTTTATTTCTATTCCATGCTTATCAAAGCTACTAGTTTGTTACATTTATTGCAAGGAAAATCCATTTTTTTTGTACGTTTTTGCAACAAAAATATTTTTTATTACAAAATTTTCTTTTTGGTACCTTTTTGTACTCCTTACTAAGAAAAAAATTTCAGTTTTTTATTTTTATTTTATTTAACAGTAATGTAGTACAGTTATTTGCAATCCTTTTACCACGCTGGCCCTTAAAAAAAGGCGTCAGTGTGTGGTGGCGTAGGCGAGAGAGGGAGAAGAATTGTTTGTTTTTGTGTTTCAAATGTCACTCCATTATTTTTAACGGTAACAAATGTTGTTGTCATTTGGTTCATGCATATAAATTACAAAATTTTTTATTAATTTTGTTTGTTTTTGTTGTATTTTTGTTGTTATGAAATCCCTTCAAAGGTTTTAAATTTTGTTTAAATCCCTTCGGAATGAAATCATTGCATGAAAGGCAAAAAAAAATCCTGTAAACCAGAGGAGAGAGTCATGAAAAATTTTTACACTTTAATGATGCTTTATTTGCGATATGTTTTTTTGTAGTTGCTGTTGTTGTTGTATCACAATGTAATTAGCATAAAGTCAATAAAGTCTTTAAAGCCAACGAAATGCTTTGCAAATATTAACAAAACAAAAAAAAAAACTGGGAAAAAACGAAAAAATTATCTCAAGTTGTAAAATGTTTTCCCCTTTCTCTCACTCCCTCCCTCTCTCTCTCTCTCTCTCTCTCTCTCCGTCTCTAAAATTGATTTCTTTCGATAATTTTTGCTGATTTTATCAGTTTTTGAAATGCAAAACGCTAAACGGGGGTAAACAAATTGATTTTAATGAGCCATACAGTGAACGACAGACAGAAAGAGAGTGATAGAGAGAGAGAGAGAGGAAAGGAGAGAGTGGTTGAAAGAAGAAAACTTTACTGCTGTTAAGCTACAGGGGGTCTAATGCTGATTTTTATTTCTGATGGCGTATAATTAAACGCTTTAATGAGTTGCAATAAAATTTGCCACTTTTTTTCATTTTTTTTCGTCGTTTTTTTTTTTTTTTCTATAACGTCAGCGTTTTATTACCCTGTCCTAGGAAATATTTTTTTAATTTTTTTTTCTTAGAAAAATTTGCAAAAATTATTGCTTTTAAATGCGTTTCTAGCCATTACTTGGAAAAGTGGTTGAAAATCATGATGGCACAATAGATGCTTTTGTAAAGAATTTATGGGGGTTTTGAAAACTATTTTAAGCGGAAAAAAAGCTATTCTAGGCGTTTCACGAATATTTAAAATTCAATGAATAGATACAGTCAGGGAAATAAAAAATGCTGTTTAGGCAGAAGATTTTATGAAGTTTCTGTTGCAAACTGTAGATGAAATCCTTTGGGGATACAAAATAAATAAAGTTCTCAGTACTCTCGTGTCCTTCTAATCGATTACTGGATAGTGATAAGAACTATTTACTATAGGAGAGCACCTAGACGATGTTCATGTCTTTCTATAAGGCAAGTGCCGTAAGCACAAGTCGGGAGAGACAAAATGAACTGTTTAGTCCTGTTTGGGTTAAGATTCAGCACATTAATGATGGCCTGAACAATACATAACATACATAATTGGTCATTACAACCCTTCAGTCAGGATTATTGACCTAGTTTCTCACACCACTTATGTTGTGTGTGTTAACTTTACACATTAGTGGCGGGACCTACAGTTTAAAGTCAACTACGAACCACAGATTTTTTGAGAAACTTTACATGGCAATTTTATTTGCTCTCAGAGTTTTTGCCAGAAAATTGGTGAGAGGAAGGTAGGTAGGTAGGTAGGTAGAAGTGGCTGTCCACCCGATGGAGTCATGAGCGGACACACTTACGCCGCATACAGGTCCCATTGTGACACCACAGTTTCATCTTCTCTCCTATTCCAGAAACCACTCGGAGCTTCCGATGAAGCTACTCAGACTGCCAATATCCATGCATGACAGTTCATCTAGGTCTTCCATGTAGTAGGCACCCAAGTGTCTCTTTCTCTTCCCACCAAGTGCCGGGCATGTGCATAGTAGGTGAAGAATAGTTTCATTCTCTTCCTCATCTGCACAGCTTTTGCAGAAATCATTTGCAAGGTGTCCAAGACCAATACGTCTCGCATACGTTCCTATAATGCAATGCCCCGTAATAACCCCGATAACAGTGCTGAGCCTGCTTCTTTGGAGCTTAAGCAGAGTCGCCGTGCGCCTCCTATCCAGCCTTGGCCAGATTTTTTGCTCCGCTCCACGATTGCATTGTCACTTATAAGCCCACAGGTACTTAAAGGGATCCCCAATGTAGAGAATTCAACAGAGAGCTCGATGGTCGTGCCCCTTCTGGCCAGATCATCCGCTCTGCAGTTGCCGGGAATGTCTATGTTGGTGAGAGGAAGTCGCCGATGTCTGACATGGCCTGCACAATGTCGTTCTAAAATAAATATGAACCGATGCAGTCACCAGCTAAAAATCAACACCAAAAAGAAAGTTTTACGAGATGCCTTGGATGCTGTTTTGTCTCATGAGGATTGTTCTTTCAGGCACCCATACATACATCCAGAAATAAGCATCATCGCTGAAGATGATTTTAAAAAGAACCTTAGGATGGTTTGTCATGTGCTCCCAAGTCCATTTAACATTCACTCTTCGTTGTCTATAGTCGTCCATAGCGACTGTAAATAAATGACAACTAATTTCACAGAGGGAGCTTCAACAACATGGTCGTTATCAACTGTAAAAATTCGAAAGTCCTTGATGGAAGAGCCTACATAAGTTGCCAATGTCCAAGTCCTCTATATTCTCACCATATACCTTGATTTCTCATTCAAATCCTGCCTAACTAAAGGGTGATTTTTTGGCTATTATCTTTTTGGCAACACTGGTTTAAACAGCTCACGCACGTTTCGTGTTTTGTTTCACTGTCAAACATCTTCAGTTTGGTCTATAATTTAACCATGAATCGGCTTAGAAACAAACAACGCTTGCAAATCAATGAATTTGGCATCATTGGACCGTACTTCTTCAAAGATGCTGCTAATCGTAACGTAACTGTGAATGGTGAGCGCTACCGTGAGATGATATCCAACATTTTTTTGCCCAAAATACAAGAGCTTGACTTGGATGACATGTGGTTTCAACAAGACGGTGCCACATGCCACACAGCACGCGTAACAATGGACTTATTGAGAGGCGAGTTCGGTGAACATTTTATTTCACATTCGGGACCGGTCAATTGGCCGCCTAGATCATGCGATTTAACGCCTTTAGACTATTTTTTGTGGGGCTATGTTAAAGCTCATGTCTATACAGACAAGTCCGCTTCAATTGACGCATTGGAAGGCAACATTGAAGCATTTATTCGTGAGATACCGGCCGAAATGTTGGAAAGAGTATGCCAAAATTTAACTAAGCGGATGGACCATTTGAGACGCAGTCGCGGTCAACATTTGCATGAAATAATCTTCAAACATTAAATTATATGGACCGTACTATCGATTCAAATAAAGATTTCATGCATTTTTCTGAATTTTCCTATAGCTCTTAAAAAATCACCCCTTATATGCCCCACATATGATTTAAGGTTCTCCTGGTTCAACTTACGTCTGCTAATAGAGAAAATCAAAATTAGTCTCCCTTGAATGTACATCCTGGTGGATGATGATGATGCATGCAGTTAATCACACACACACACACACTACTTACGTCTGCTAATAGAAAAAATCAAAATTAGTCTCCCTTGAATGTACATCCTGGTGGATGATGATGATGCATGCAGTTAATCACACACACACACACACGCATAAAAGTACTTTTTGAATATGCTTTTTAAATACACTTTAGAAAATGCTTAATTCTAAATCATTAGGGCGTTATGCCTTTTAATTTTAATTCACTTTAAAAATATTCATCAGATTTGAACTCCTCTCCCCTCACTCCTACTATTCGCCTCTGCCTCTTCAAACTATTTGAAGTGATTTTTAAACATTGAATATCGTTTCTATAGAAGCAACTCATCGATATACATAGTCGATGATGCGTTGTTGAGCATAAGAGGAGGGATAAGGATGATTGGCTATTAAAAAACACAGTTACAGAGATACGTACACAAACACACACACACACACATACACATTAAACACTCTTGGCATTAAGATTCTCATGCAAAAAAAAACAGTGAAGAGGAGAGGAGTGAAGAGTGTATAATAGCAGAGGAAACGGAAACCATATGAATTCAACTGTGAATCGAATTCAAGTCAATGGGATTTTGTTTTTAACACGCATTCAAACAAATTGTTTAAGCAGAAAAATGCTGTTGCTTTCTCTCTCACTCTCTCACACATACACACTAGTGGAGAAAGCGAACAAAAAAAAAAAGATAGAAAAACACACACATTTTTCGTAGGCTTTTAGGCTTCAAATAAACACACAGCCACTTGCACACACACACACTTCTTTATTTATTTATAGAGGCTGACTTTAGCAATTTGACATTAAGACATGGAGTTTAACAATTCATTTAAACTCTTAAACTGTCTACCTCTTCTCTTTCTCTCTTGCTCTCTCTAACTGTCTTCCATACACAAACACTTGAATTTAATCATCAATTATACTAAAAACAAACTAACACACTCACACCGCTCTCCCAGTCTTTTGCTTTTACTCGTACATCTGCTTTTACTCTCCTGCATACATAGTACGAGCACACACACACATACATGCCTATTTGTATTCCACATGTCTTAACACATGTGTTCGAGAGTGTGTTGCTGCAGTTGCTGTCAATAATGGTTGTCTTATTCCGTGTATGCGTCTACATACCATATTTGTGTCTGTGTTTGTGTTTGTTTGTGTGTGTTTAAGCAGAAATTTTAAGAATCTATTAATGTGTGACGTGTAACTGGGAGAGTGTAAGAGACTCTAAGAGGTTTTTTCAATGTGTGTTCGTAAGTGTATAACTGAACTGTACTTTGTTTTTCTAGGTGTAGTTGGTGTAATCGTGTGTGTCTGAGTGTGTGATCATTTGTTAGTTAAATAAGTCATTATGTTTTAATATGGGCAATGAAAATGATAATGACACATACACACCTACACCTACACACACACACAAATAAAGATGGAGAGAGATGCTGATGGAAATGGAAATGATAAAAAATAAATAATGTTTAGGCAGGAGATTAACTACAGTTGTTGTAAATATTATAAGTACATGGTTAGGTAGGTAGGTAGGTAGAAGTGGCTGTCCACCCGATGGAGCCATGAGCGGACACACTTAGGCCGCATACAGGGCCCATTGTGACACCACAGTTCCATCTTCTCCCCTATCCTAGGAACCACTCGGAGCTTCCGATGAAGCGACTCAGACTGCCAATATCCATGCATGACAGTTCATCTAGATCTTCCATGTAGTAGGCACCCAGGTGTCTCTTTCTGCTCTGACCAAGTGACGGGCATGTGCACAGTAGGTGAAGAATAGTTTCATCCTCTTCCTCATCTCCACAGCTTTTGCAGAAATCATTCGCGAGGTGTCCAAGACCAATACGCCTCGCATGTGTTCCTATAATACAATGCCCCGTAATAACCCCGATAACAGCGCAGAGCCTGCTTCTTTGGAGCTTAAGCAGAGTCGCCGTCCGCCTCCTATCCAGCCTTGGCCAGATATCCGAAGCTGCCCACCTACTGTTGACAAGGTCCAAGATTGCATTGTCAATTATAAGCCCACAGGTACTTAAAGGGATCCCCAATGTAGAGAATTCATCAGAGAGCTCGATGGTCGTGCCCCTTCTGGCCAGATCATCCGCTCTGCAGTTGCCGGGAATGTCTCTATGTCCCGGTACCCATGTGATACAAACATCACATCGGTTCGCCATCTCATTGAGACATCTGCGACAGTCGTACACTGTCTTGGAGTTTATCACATTAGAATCCAGTGCCCTGATGGCCGCCTGGCTATCGGAAAGTATAGTGATCCTTCGCTTGTGAACATTTTTGTCCACAATAATTTTCACCGCAGCTTGTATTGCCGACACTTCCGCCTGAAAGACGCTGCAGTGATCTGGTAGCCTCATAGACTTGGATATTCCGATTGATTTCGAATAGATACCAATACCAACGGCTCCTTCTAATTTATAGCCATCGGTGTAGATTTGTGCGGCATTCTCCGCGATGTGCGCCACACCCTTTCTCCAGTCCTCCCCCTTTTCGGAATGGATGTCCTAAAATTCATTGAGAAGTCATATCACGGTGTCATATAGTCTATGCCTCCGACAATATCAGTTTCCTCAAGTATCCTTGTATGACCAATGCCCGATGCATGCCATTGTCCAGTCGCTCAAAGGCGCCTACTAACCTTAGCCGCCACACCCCTGCAGTATAGGTCAAGCGGTAGAAGGTATAAGATCATCTCCAGAGCGATCGTAGGAGTAGTGCGCAGGGCAGCACTAATAATTATGCAAGCAGATCGTTGTAATTTGCGTATCAGGTTTAAGTTCATCGTCCTATTCAGGAATTCCCACCACACCAGGCATCCGTAGGTAAGTGGTTATATTCAAATAAAGTCACAGTCTTAACGGCTTAGCTTCTCTCATCACCTAAGTTGCACATGTTAATTGTTATCCAGCAATGGCGGTGCATACAGTTTAACGTGGATTCCGAAAGATACATTTTAACTTGATTTTTATGGCAAATAGCTAAGCTCAAGAGTTGTCAGAGAAAAGTGTTAAAAGAATTTGTTGTTTTCAAGAGGTCAGAAGTGGGACTTGAACCCAGAACTCCCATTCAAGTACGGTAACATACTGTCGACTACACTACTTACTTACATACTTAATTGGCCATTAACAATGCGATTAACGGGTTTCGACCTGCCGCACATTGGGGTTTTTGATGCCTAAAGTGGGAATTAATTGGAAAATGAAATTCTTGAGTACCAAATATTTTTTGAAATGAGCTAAAAGTACACAAAATTCTGCATCACTGTCTTAAAAAATTAGTCTCTAGCAAGTACCGTTACATTACTATGTCTTTTTGAAGTTTGAGTTTTTTGATATTTTTTTAATCTTTCATGAAAAAACTAAATTTTCAGTGTTTTCACAAGTTTCCGGCAAGTTTTTAAGTAAAAATATTAAAAAAAAAATATGGAGCCTTCAACAATAGGTGATTGAGATTATATTTGCTTGGTTGTTTTTTAAGTTTATATAGTTTTGTTATTTTTAAAAAAAATTTTTCTGAAGGTCTATAAATTTGCAAATTTTGTAGGATATATGGAAAAATAGTTGTGAGTTAAGCAAAGTTAAGCAATAAACAAATTTTTTTCTTAAACCTAAGACCCCTTGCGAAATAATAGTAAAAAAAAGTTTTGCACTTTCTTGCACCTGATTAAAAAAACATGAAAATATATTTGCGAACCTATATAATTTTTGTCTATAAATTACCTATTTTTAATGAAAAGCAACATAATGCAGTAGGTTAGGTTAGGTCGGAGTGGTAGCTTTGATGTCACAAAGCTCACTTGAGCACGCATAGCGGCCCGTTGTGATGCCACGGGTGAACGCAGTCCCTGTACTGACCAAGTTCCACCACAATCAGGGAAAAGGAAGAAGTTGGTCAGCGCAAGGGCTGCACAACGGAAGCACGACTACCCCGCACTGGAAAACCAGCCAGAAAGTTTGATGAACGAAGCTATATCCTTGATATCAATGGATGATAGCTCCGTTAAGCTAACAAGAAATGGGGAGCCAAATAACCTATATCTACACCTGGCGAGAGACGGGCACTGGCAAAGAAAGTGAATAACAGTCTCCTCCTCCTCAGAGGACCTGCATCCACGACAGAAATCGTTAAAAGGGAGCCTCATTCTTTCCGCGTGTCTGCCCATGACACAATGACCCGTAAGCACGGCCACCGTAGTCGAGATGACGTCACGACCAAGACCAAGTAAGATGTCTGCATTTATTTTGTGGATCAAAAAATAAACTACGGATTCAAGAAGAGTTCAAAGCTAAAACTGGGCTTATTATTGATCGCCGAAGCCTGGTTTTGGAAATTCCAATGACGGCAACACAGCTCGTGGTTTTTTTCAAAATGCATCTCTTTCATCAGAAATTATAAAAGTAGATGAAAAACTGATAAGACGAATGCATACAATTATGATTACCGTATCTAGTGGCCTATAAATTAAAACTGAAGCGTTTCGAGATTTTACTCTAGATACCTTGGTATTATATGTCCCCAACGATACGCAAATTTCTAATCCACGGACCAGAAGTAATAAAACACTCTTTAATGCGAATAAGGCAGTTAACTGAGGAAGCGCAAAAAGCCCGAAACAAAGACTTCAAAAATTCTCGGAGCCAAAGCGTTTACTGATATTTGATTTAAATCTAGATGATGATGAAGTCGATGTCAGCAATGATGATAGTGATTCTTATAACAATCAGACAATCAATCAGTGTGATAAAATAATAGGTAACAAATAAATATTGCTGTTTTAATATTTTTCAAAATTTTACAGGAGATGATAAAACCAAATAACATGAAAACTTTTTTCATAGGTTAGAGGACGTGTACTTGTCACAGGAGGTCGAATTGACCCATTGTACTTTTTTCATACTCAAAATGATTTATTCTAATTTGTATTAACATTTTTATGTTCAATTCTAATATTATCTGGTTGGTAGATAATCTTTGAGAGTAGGATTATAAAATTTTGTCAGAATATATATTTTGTAGCAGTACATCCATCAGAATCAATCAAAAACTCAATTTTGAATTTTTTTGGTTGTTAGGCCCTTATGCATTTCAGGTCACGATTTTTATTTTTTTTTATTATGGATTCATCTTTTTTAAGCGAAATAAACAAAAAAAGTTAAAATAAGCAACCAGGAAAGCTCTCACGATTTAATTCCCATTTTAGGCATCAAAAACCCCAATGTGTGCCATAACACATCCTTCCAGGCTCCTCCGCTTCTTGCGTGCCTACGCCAATTGGTCACACCCGTCGATGACAGGGCTTTCTCGATTTGGTCCTTCCAACGCAAACAAGGTCGTCTTCTCCGCCGACTTCCGCAGACCCCAGCATCAAATACCCTTATCACCGGATCATCCTCCTCCATTCAAAAGACATGGCCGAGCCAGCGCAGCCGCTGGATATTAATACGCTGCACAACGTCTATGTCGTTGAGCAGCTCATACAGTTCACTGTTGTATTGGATGCGGAAATCATCGCCAACTTGCACTGGACCGAAGATCTTGCGTAGGACTTTTCTCTCGAATACTCTCAAGGCTGCTGCATCAGTGCTTAATAGGGTCCATGCCTCTGTGCCATAAAGAAGCACGGAGAGGATGAGTGTCTTGTAGAGTACGAGAGAACTCTCTGCTACTCAATTGCCTATTGAGACCATAGTAGCACTCCAGACTGACATCATTTTTGGTGGTAACGGTGGAGCCAAGATAAATAAATTCCTCGACTATATCGAGAGTGTAGTTATCAGTTGTGTAGTATCACTTGAAGTGTAGTATCAGTTGTGATGTTCGTTGGAACGATCACATTTTTCGAGTGTCGAAAGAAGCATTCAAATGCCTTGGTTTTTTAAAACGGTGCAGAAAATACTTCACTCCATCCGACCTTTGTACTATTTACAGGACCTTTATCCGACCTAGGATGGAGTACAACTCTCATGTATGGGCCGGTGCTTCAAAGTCTATTTTGAAGCTTCTCGACCGCGTACAGGAGATGGTGAAGGTGCTTATTAATGACACTAGGGTATCCAACTCTATTGATTCGTTGGAGCATCGTCGCAATGTGGAGTGTGTTTCATTGTTCTATCGGTACTATAATGGGAGGTGTTCTCGAGAGATAAGGGGCTTGGTTCCAGATAATCACATATTTTTACGTGGTACTCGTACTTCTCGCAGAGCACATCCTTTTGTGGTTGATTGTCCAGTGAACCGCACAATGCATTACAGGGAAAATTCATTTGTTGCCCGCACTGCTCGCTTGTGGAATGATCTTCCTGCGGAAGTTTTTCCCGTCAGTTACGATATTGGTAAGTTTAAATTAAATGTCCACAAACACTACTCCCTCTTTCCACCTTCCTATAACCTATTTTCCTAAACCTGCACAATGCACTGCATGAGTAGTGGCCATCCCCTGAGTGCAGGTTTTACCAAAAAAAAAAAAAAAAATCAGCCGTTATCTGAGATCCAATACGCCGCACGTCTCTACTTGTCGATAACATATACTTTGTTTTGCCCACATTTACTGCCAGACCCATCTTAGTAGAATCCCGTACTAAAGGCAGCAGTAACATCTCGCTTGGTACGTTCTATAACGTCAATGTCGTCAGCGTACACAAGCAACTGAACGCTTTTTGGAAAAAAAGGTATTCCTACTTTCCAATTTCTTGCTTTTAACAAGCTAAACACCCTCAATAAAAATTATTTTTAAATTTGTCATGAGATTTTTAAATTAAATTTTCATTCACATTTTGCCATTCGGCTTTATTTCGATGTACTTCCTCTGTTTACCCTGCACTGTATGCTCTGGGTATGGTGTAATGTGTTTAGAAAATGTTGTCCTTATTATAGCTGTCGTTGTCGTTGGTGTAGTTCATGGTGTTGTTGTTGTTATTGCTAAACCATTTTTTTTTTCGTTTCATTTCGTTTGCATGTTTCTCTCAACCAGAATACAAGTGTGTGAGAATGTACAAAAAAAAAGTGCTGCTGCTGGTACGTGTGTATAACACAACAATGCCAGAGAAAGTAGAAGAGTGTAATAGTGTACAAGGAGAGAGAGGAATAGAGAGAGAAAAGAGAGAGAGCATTTGATAATGTCTCTATATATCTGTCTATTTATAAATGCATTTCAAATGTTTATATGAGTTTAGACGAGTGTCGACACTGTGTTTATCATTTTTCCCAAGTATTAAAGTGTACATCTGTATGTCCATGTATGGGTGTGCAGTGTAGTGTGCGTGTGTATATGAAAGAGTGAATGTGTATATGCTGGTTGTGTGAATATGAATTAATATGAGGGTGTATTGATTTTAACTTTACACTTATGAATTTACAATGTGCAAAAAATCAGTGTGTTTGTGACAAAAAACTGAAATAACGAAGAAGAAAAAAAAAATTCAGGATAACAGGGAAAAAAATGATATCAACAACAACACCAATACACTTACATACATATGTACATGCACATCAATACACAAAATGTGTAAAGCAATTTGAAAGAGTTGGTTGATTGTTGTTATTGTTGTTGTTGCTTATAATATAATATAATAATAAAAAGAAAAAATTCAGCCAATATTGAGAGATAGAGGTGGAGATAGAGAGTGAGAGCTAAACATGCTAAAGCAGCATAATTTATGTAAATATTGAGAGTGTTCTTTTACTGTTCACCATTCACCTACAACTACACCTACACCTACGAACTTCGTTAAGAATATTTGAACCCGTTTTTCCGTGTTTTTTTTTTTCTCGTTTTTTCTCTCAACATTCTTAAGCCAATTTCTTGCTCTTTTCTTGTAGGATTTCTTATAAAGCACCGTTAGCATAACAAAACCAGTAGGAGAGAGAAAGTAGGGAGTGAGGCAAGGGAAAGCTAAAGAGGCCAGCTAGACACATAAATAAATATGGCGGGTTTAGTGAAGAAAAAAAAAGAAAAAAGAAAAAAGGAACCGTTACGGCATGTTATTTTTGTAATAGAGTTCGTGCATAAAACACGTTCTATAATAAATGTTTATAGGAGTGTATATGGATGGGTTGGGTTGGTTGTATTAAAAGCAGCAGCATAAGTAAGGGTTAAACTTTTTACCTCGTAAACATCTTTTAGTTGTCATTGTTGCTGCTGTTATTATTATTGTTGTTGTTGTTCTCATAGTTGTTTACTCCGTTAAATTTTTTGGCATATTTTAACACCTTTTTTCTTTTGTTATCCTTTAACTTTGGCTTTGGCTTGCTTTTTATAGACTTTTTTTTTAGTATAAGTATTGTAGTTATTCCCATTGTTGTTGTTGTTTTCAAATAAATCTCATTTTAATGGCATTTTTCGAACGATTTTTTCTATTTTTTCTTCTTATTTTTATTTGTTTTGTTGTGCATTTCTTTACTTATTTTTTGAAGATGGAATTTTATTTTCGTTGATTTTAGTTTTGGGATAAACAAATTTATTTTACGTTATAATATTTTTTTGCTTCTATTTCTTACAGAATCACCCATGCAAATGTTTTATAAGGATAAGGGTGTATTTCTTACAGGCGGCACTGGATTTTTCGGCAAAAGTAAGTATTTTTTGCAATCAAATTTTTAATTTAATTAAAAACCAATACACAGAGAGAAAAGGTTTTCATTTTTTATACAATTTTGTAAAGAATTTTCATATTCGAACATTGATGCCATGCTTTTTGGTAAAGATATATACAAAATTTGATTTTTTTAATTTTTAGAAAGCCTTTTTTATTCTTTGGGCATACTTTAAACTTTTTCGAACTTAAGTTCGAAATTTCGAACATAGGCTTAAAGTATTGGAAATTGGATTAATCAAAAAATTTAGTAATTTGAAATAAGTTTTTTGAAATTTCTTAAAGAATTGTAATATTCGAACTTCAATTACACAACTAATAGAATGGATTTTTAAAAATTGTTAATTTTTTAAGCTTCGTAAGGTGTTAAACTTGACTTTGACATGCTTAAAAACTTTTCGAACATAAGTTCGAATTTTCGAACATTGCTTGAAAGTATTGGAAATAGCTTGCTTTTAAGGAATTTAGTTATTTAAAATATAAATTTTATATTTTATTGAAGAATTTCAATGTTCGAATTTAAATAACTCGTTAATTTAAACTAATTTTTCAAATTAAATAATTTTTTCAGTTATAGCAGATATTAATTATTATTATTGCATGCTTTAAAAATTTTCGAACCCAAATTCGAATTTTCGAACTTAGGCTAAAATTAATCGAAATGCTATTCTCTAAAGGAATTTTATGATTTTAAAGAATTATTTTTAATTTTCTTGGAGAATTTCGATTTTCGAACATTATTTATTTGAAAATTTAATTAAATTTGAGGTTTTTTTCAATAATTTTTATATATTTTTACGTTTTTTTTTTTTGTATTTTAGTAACTATTGAAAAACTTTTACGTGTCACTGATGTGGGCCAAATTTACCTTTTAATACGTTCCAAAAAAGGCAAAGATGTCCAATCACGTTTGGATGATCTCTTCAATGATCCGGTATTAAATGAAATATTTTGTTAAAAATTTCTTGTTGAATTTTTTTTTTTATTTATTTACCAGGTCTTTGACAGACTGAAAAAACTCAATCCCCTGTATCGTGACAAAATCACTTTGATTACAGGCGATGTTTCACAACCCAATTTAGGCATCAGCCAAGAAGATCGTGAACTTTTAAAAGAGAATGTCAATATTGTTATACACGGTGCGGCTACGGTGCGTTTTGATGAGAAGCTTAAAATGGCCATTGCAATAAATGTGAGCGGCACAAAGGAAATACTCAAATTGGCAAAGGAAATTGTGCATCTCAAGGCTGTGGTACATGTTTCCACGGCCTTTGCCCATTGCAATCGCCGTTATATACAGGAGAAATTCTATACATCGCCACTGTCAGGGGATAATGCCTGCAAATTGGGCGAATGTTTGGATGAACAGACACTGAATGCATTGACGCCTACCATAATCAAGGACTACCCGAATACGTATACCTTTACAAAGGTTTTGGCTGAAGATATTGTACAAAACTATGCGGGTAATTTGCCGGTGACTATATTTCGTCCGGGTATAGGTAAGTAACGGAAATATGTTGAAGAATAGAATAAGATTTAGTAACTCTTGTGTGTTCCAGTCATTACCACTTATAGAGAGCCCTTAACGGGTTGGATTGATAATATGTATGGGCCCTGTGGCATTATAGTGGGTGTGGGTAGTGGAGTCTTGCGTGTCTTTAGCGGCAATGTGGATAATAAGGCTCATCTGGTGCCGGTGGACTTGTGTGTGAATGCCCTGCTGACTAGTGCATGGGATATAGCACGTAATACGTAAGTAAATTCCTTTCTTTTAATTTCTTTGTGTGTAATTTTCTTTCTTTCTTCCTTTTTTTTCTTGTAGTTATGATAACCCTCCCATCTATAATTACGTACCGGATGCCAATAATATGTCAACATGGCGCGAATATATTACATTTGGCACTGAATATGGCAAAAATTTACCGTTACGTAAATCGATTTGGTATCCACGCTTTACAATTGTACCCACAAAATTTCAATTTTATATTCTGGCCTTCTTCTATCACACCCTGCCCGCCCTATTCATGGACATGTTAATGCTGGTGATTGGTAAAAAGCCCAGGTAATATGAAATGAAACACAATTCCTCAACTATAAACGAATATGGGTCCTGTATGTATGTATGTTTGTGTTTGTATGTATGCATGTGTATATGTAGGTAGACAGATAAAGCAAAAATAACATGTGACATATGCAGTCACCCATTCTACTTACCGCCACTTGTAAGGTGTCTTCCATAGATTTTAACTGTTTACACTGTGGGGGAAGAGAAGCCTCAATTACGCTTTCAAAGCCATTAAAAGGGTAAAGGGAGGGTTAATAAAAAATTCATAATTTTACTGTTATTTTTTGTAAGGCTATTCATCAGGATTAAAAAAGGCTGAAAAAGGCCTCTGTAGCATAGTAAAATTGTGGCAAAAAAAAAAAAAAAAACAATTCAGAAACAAATAATAAATCAGGAATTAAAATGGAATGGAATGTTTACTACGATTGACAAGTAACTTTAAGCACAAATGAAGGAGTTCTTTGAACCCCAGTTCTAAACAGGCAGCCATCAAGTCCCTAGAGATGTATAAACAAATGCTTCTAATCAGGAGGTGGATAGAGTACTTCTCTGCGGGGATTAATATTGGCAGACAGCTGACTCAGCTCAAAGACGGGGATGGCCAGTCACGTGGTAAAGAACGTATTATATTACCATTTGTATGGGTTTTATTGACATCAAATTAGTTTCGCAGACAACATAAGCGTCTCGGATAAGTGTACACAAATGAAACCAGCAAATGAAACTGTATAGTGGTGGCCATGGCATAATTTCAAGCATGACATAATTTTCATTGAGTGCAGTAGTGTAGTGCGGGCAGTGTGTTCGATTATTAGACAAGAACCTAAAGGTTCAAACCCCAACTCAAGCACCTCGTACTAAAGGAAATACGAAGAAAAAAAAATTTCTTTCTAAGAAATCCTTTCAACAGCAGTCTTCTGGCAAAAAACTCTAAGCTTTGAAATAAAATTGCCATGAAAAGTTTCTCAAAGTAGGTGCTCAGAGTCGACCTTAAACTGTAGGTCCAGCCTTTTAGACTTTTTCGCTAAGAGTTTTTTTGCCAGAATAATGCTGCTGAGGGGAAGTCGCTGAAAGAAAATTTTTTTTCTGTATTTCTTTTGTTCGTGATGTGTGAGCTAGGGGTTTGAACCATGCTCTAACGTCTAATAAGCCAACACACTACCTACTGAACAGAAATGTCAACATAATTTACTATTTTTAGCTGTCAAGTCATTGTTAGCGCTATCAATAGTTCATGTGCAAGGAAAAAAAACAACAAAAATATGGAGCGCCATATTTGTTAATAATCAGTTGCAGATACATATATATATGGCCTTACATATATCAGGTCCAGATCAGAGATTAGCAATGAGTATTCCAAAAAGATGCTTAAGTAGAATCGAATCATACTCATAATTTCTGAGTGCCTGCCCCACCGCTGTTCACATGAAATTTGAAGCTCATGAAACCGAATCACATGCAGTCCGTTGGAGCTCTATAGAATGTATAATTGCAACGGGAGGCGCAGATCGCAAAGTCAAATTGTGGGATGTGGGGAAAGGTTCCTACCTTGTGCTGTTTTAGGCGGCAGTAGTGCTGGTATTTATTCTGTTGATTTTGATTCCACTGGTGCCTATGTAATTGGCACCTCAAATGACTATGGAGCCCGCATTTGGACAACAGGAGATAATAAATTAAGGCACACATTAACTGGTCATAGTGGTAAAGTGATGGCAGCAAAATATGTCCAAGAACCAGTTAAAGTTGTTACCGGCAGCCATATGATAGAACGTTAAAAATTTGGGACTTACGTAGTACGAGCGTTGCCTTTTATATTTCGGAATTTGGCAAGCCTAGTGTTGCAATCTGCCAACTGACAGCTCTATCGTAAAGCTTGACATTTTTAAGGTTATACGTACTCAGAACGTTTTGACATACGAGCGCTATTTGTGTTGTTTACAGTAATTTAAAAGATTCATCTCGCCCAAAAAATGGAATTAAATCGTGAACATTTTCGTGCGATTATTTTTTACAACTTTCGACGTGGATTAACTCAACAACAGTGCATCGATGAACTTAATTCAATTTTTGGCGATGAAGCTCCATCAAGGACCAGTGTTTATCGATGGTATGGTGAATTCAACCGAGGTCGTAGTTCACTCCAAGACGAATTTCGTGAAGGTCGTCCAAAATCAGTTGTTGTTCCGGAAACCATGCTGATGCTGTGCGCCAACTGATATTGCAAAATCGTCATGTGACCTATCGTGAGATTGAGACAACCTTAGGCATTAGTGGGACCAGCATACATTCAATATTGCATGAACATTTGAGTGTCAAAAAAATTTGTTCGCGTTGGATCACACACAATTTGTCATTCGCTCAAAAAAAAAAGCTCGTGTCGAGCTACTGTAAACAACACAAATAACGCTCGTATGTCAAAACGTTCTGAGTACGTATAACCTCAAAAATGTCAAGCTTTACGATAGAACTGTCAGTTGGCAGATTGCAACACTAGGGTTGCCAAATCCCGAAATATAAAAGGCAACCCTCGTACTACGTAAGTCCCAAATTTTTAACGTTCTATCATATGGCTGCCGGTAACAACTTTTACTGGTTCTTGGACATATTTTGCTGCCATCACTTTACCACTATGACCAGTTAATGTGTGCCTTAATCTATTATCTCCTGTTGTCCAAATGCGGGCTCCATAGTCATTTGAGATGCCAATTACATAGGCACGTATAGCATGCATAGAGACAAAATTTGCCGGTTCCAGTTGTAATGATCTCGTTACCACCGATAGTTTAGTGTCAACAATTATAAGTGGCCACTACGATAAGAAGATACGGTTCTGGGATACTTACTTCATACTTATTTTAATATCATGGAACCTCCCTCCACACATATTCAAAGTTTGAAGTACTCATCATATTCATGCACTTAACAACACGTATGATGTTGTTGATATCGACTACTCTCCATAACTCTACATATACACGCAGCACAAAATAAGTATGAATCGCGTACGAACACTAAAATACTCACTAGAAGGTTGAGTGTTCTCGCTCTGCTTGCTGCTCTGTCTGTTTTGCTTGTGTGTCTTTTTTCTCTTTTTGTTGTAAATGCAACAACAACTAAGCTTGTAAATTTTGATGAATGATTGGAGTCACTCGAATTATTTTCCTAAAATTATGAATCTAAATAAGTAGGCTAGCTTCTGAATCAAACATATTTCGAATGGTATGAGTTTGATGTCAACGTTGTATGCATCATACTCATTGCAACCTGACATGTACTTATAAATCAACGTTGTAGTAGTAGTAGTCTAGTAGGTAGTGTGTTGGCTTATTAGACTGAAGGCCTGAGTTCGAATCCCAGGTCAGACATCAAAACGAAAATATTTCTTCGGCGACTTCCTCTCAGCAGATTTCTGGCAAAAACTCTGAGAGTAAATAAAATTCCCATGAAAAGCTTCTCAATAAAATTTGTCGTTCGGAGTCGACTTTAAACTGTAGGTCCCGCCACTCATGTATAAAATTGACTCACACAACATGAGTAGTGTGAGAAGCTACGACTGAAGGGTGCGGGCTTCTTGGGGACGATTGCTGTAGACTGTCTAATGGTGAAGGTATAGCACTGGCCATTTTATAGTCACCTAGCAGCAACTCGTTTCCTTGCCGTTCGCATCTTGAGATGTCCACAAACACTACTCCCTCTCTTCCACCTTCCTATAACCCATTTTCCTAAAAAACCTGCACAATGCACTGCATGAGTAGGGGCCATCCCCTGAGTGCTGGTTTCACCAAAAAAAAAAAAAAAAAAAAAAAAAATAGAATGAATCACAGTACATAGTTAAATTTTAATATTGTTGACTCAGTTATATTCAAAATTTCATGAGAGTGCTTATGAGTAGCGATAAAACGATTCTGTAGATCTCTGGTCCAGATGAAAAACTCGAAGCTACAATCAGGCTTTCAACTTATTTTTGATGTTGGACTCTAGGATATACAACGTGTTTTGAATTTTTAAAATTTTTTTATTTTAAATTTTTTTTTTTTTTCTAAAAATAACCATAAAAAATATAAAAGAAAACACTTGCTAGTGTAAACGCCTAGTCACCTCTAATAAATACATACACACAGACACACTCATACATAGCAGTAATAACAGCAGCTATCTATTGCCATAAAAGGTGTTAAAAAAATAAATATTGGCTATCCTTTGCTATAAAATGTGTGTGTGCCTATTTAAATACATATGTATGTGTGTGTATTTCTGTGTCTCCATATGTCTGAATGCACGGATGTATGCGTGTGCGGTGTATGTGTAAATTTGAGAGTGTTATTCTATGATTGTACGTGCTTTGATGCTTTTTTCCCCCATCATGCACGAGATAAATTTTTATTAACCCACTTCAAATTTGTTGCTGTTGCTGTTGTTACTGTTGCTACTGTTATTGATGTTGTTGTTGTTGTTGATGTTGCTAATGCTTATGATGAATTGCGAGTGCATATATGTACATATGTATGTGTTGATTGTAGCTGTTATTTCATACTGTTTTGTGTGTTTGAGCATTGTTTTCATTTATTATTGTGTGTGTGTCTGCTTTTGTTAAAAATGGTGTTGATTTGTTGTGTTATTTTTGTTCACTAATTTTTTTTCTCTCTCTCTCTCTCTCTGTTTGACTGTCGGTGTCTTGTCGCTCGCTGTGTGTGTGTGCGATGGTGGATTTTTAGAATGTTAAAAATTTATCGAAAAATCCACAAATTCTGTTCACTGATGGAATATTTCTCAGCGAATGATTTCAAATTTGACAACGACAATGTCCGGGCCCTGTGCGGTAAATTGGAATCAACGGATAAACAATTGTTTGCATTCGATATGCGCAATCTAAACTGGACGGAATTGTTTCAATTGAGCCTGTTGGGTGTACGCCAGTATGTGGTTAAAGATGATCCCAGCACAATACCAGAATCCATCAAAAGACATGAACGGTATGGCTTTTTGTTATTGTTTTTATTCAATTTTTTTTTTTTTTGTATTTTTTTTTGTCATTTTCAGTGATGATAGTGATACTCATCATATTGTTTTTGTTATTTTTTTTTTTTGGATTATTTTCGTTTGTTTTTTTTCAGCTTAAAAATACTCCACTACACCACTTTATTTGTGGTCTATACGTTGGCATTACTGGTTGTCTATCAACTGTTTAAATTCGTATTTTTATAAAGTCAAACTAACTGCCGTTATGCCTTGTATTAGAAGAATAACTTGAAAATGTTACAGAGATGGTGGACAAAGGAGTAGCAGTTGCAGTTACAGTTGCTGTAGGGGGTTAAACGTTTGCATTGTTTAGTAAAAAAAAAAAAAAAAAAAGTAAAATCAATAATTTTAATTAATAATACGTACGATATTATAAAGAAAATTATTATTATTATTTACCAAAAGTTATTTTTAGTTTTTTGTTTTGTTTCGTTTTTTTTTTTATTGTGTACGCGATAAATCTTGAAATTTTTAACAAAAAATTGTTTTAAAATTTTTATTTTAGTTTAATTTTTTTCTTTTAAAAATTCTTATTTTATTTTTTTTTTTTATTAGTTTGTAGTTTTTATGTAATTTTTACTAATTAATTAAGAACCAAAAAAAAAAAAAAAAAACAAAGAAAAAAAATTATTTTCTATGGGTCCAGAGTCAAGCAAATATTGTGTAGTTTTTTTTTAATAAAAAAAAAAATAATTTAAAAAATCGATTAAAAAAAGTTTTATTTATTCATTAAAAGAATTTTCCCTTTTGTAAGTAAGCATTACAAGTAATGTTAGTGGCATTTAAGGTCTGCAGGGATAATGGGTCGAAGTTTTTTCATGAATGACGCATTCACAAATGACCTGATAACAATCTCTGAGTGGGGCCGCGCGAACACGGTCGATTTTAATGCGCGCAAGACCCAATGTTGTTTTTTGACACACCGGTGTGATGTTGGTACTGGTGTTCTGTCATCTGTATCTATGGGTAATGTAAATATTAAGGAGCCGGATGCTCTTGATGTTCTGGGCATGAGAATTAGTTGTGATACTCGTTGGAACGATCACATTTTTCGAGTGTCGAAAGAAGCATTCAAGTGCCTTGGTTTTTTGAAACGGTGCAAAAAATACTTCACTCCATCCGACCTTCTTACTATTTACAGGACCTTTATCCGACCTAGGATGGAGTACAACTCTCATGTATGGGCCGGTGCTTCAAAGTCTATTTTGAAGCTTCTCGACCGCGTACAGGAGAGGGCGAAGGTGCTTATTAATGACAGTAGGGTATCCAACTCTATTGATTCGTTGGAGCATCGTCGCAATGTGGCGTGTGTTTTTTGTTGTTCTATCGGTACTATAATGGGAGGTGTTCTCGAGAGATAAGGGGCTTGGTTCCAGATAATCACATATTTTTACGTGGTACTCGTACTTCTCGCAGAGCACATCCTTTTGTGGTTGATTGTCCAGTGAACCGCACAATGCATTACAGGGAAAATTCATTTTTTGACCGCACTGCTCGCTTGTGGAATGATCTTCCTGCGGAAGTTTTTCCCGTCAGTTACGATATTGGTAAATTTAAATCAAATGTCCACAAACACTACTCCCTCTTTCCACCTTCCTATAACTTATTTTCCTAAAACCTGCACAATGCACTGCATGAGTAGGGGCCATTCCCTGAGTGCTGGTTATTTATAAAAAAAAAAAAATTATGAATTCAAGATGATGAACTGGACGGCATATGATTTGAAGATGACAGTGCTACGAACCATACAACATGATCCGTTTGAGCTTAATTGCGAATGGATAGGTAGAGGTAGCTGTCTACCCAAAAATAAATTGGATAGACCCACTTAAGCCATATAAGGTTCATTGTAATACCACAGCGTTTCATTTCCATTTAACTGTGGCCGAGGCAGCCAACGTCCATGCCAGGACGTCTATGTGGTAGGCACCTAGATGCCTTTTCTTTATCGGCTATAGTGCTAAACACCCCAATAAATGAAGAATAATCTCCTCCTCCCCTCTACAGCTTCTGCAGAAATTGTATGCAAGGCAAGCTGTTCATAATACATGCTGTCGTTGTCGGTCCATGAAGCGCATCCTACGCTAGTACAGGGTGGGCCAAAAGTCACGAAGGGATTCGAAAAATTAATAACTTTTCTAGTTTAATTTTTTTTTTATTTTTCTTTTTAGGACTTGTAAAATAAATCTGGGAGATTAAGTATGGAAGGTTACAACGTTATCCAGCGAACCAAAATCATAGAACTTTATTTTGAACATCATCGATCAATAATTCAAACTCAACGAGCCTATCGTCGTCATTTTAATGTGCGGAATTCACCATCCGAATCAATTAGTGACACGTTTTCAGGAACAAGGCTCACTAAGGGATCTTCCACGAAGCGGAAGACCACATTCTGTAATTAATGAAGCAAATATTCAACGCGTTCTGGAGAGTGTTGAGGAGAATCCTGAAACTTCAACTCGAAGGCGCTCTGCTGAGCTGCAAATGTCTCGGCGGTCTTTACGCAGAATATTAAAGGGAAATTTACATCTTTTCCCATACAAGCTGCAGTTAGTGCAAGAACTAAAGCCACGAGATTCCCAAGAACGATTAAACGATTAAACCCCTTCGTGACTTTTGGCCCACCCTGTATGTTGACGAGTTGGGTGGCCTGTGTTGTCCGCGTACATCGTTGGTGATTAGTGTCCACTATTGTGTTGCTTGTGTGTGTTTTTCTCTTTGGGTCACTAGTCCCGAACCGTTTGGGGTTCAACTGGACTGAACTGAACTGCGAAGCCTGACTGGAAGCCTAATTCTGGTACCACGGGTATCGGGAGCCCCAGAGATTCGTCTCTGCCCGACAATGGTGGGGCCCCCTTGTGGGAGCAACGTGGTGGTTGTGGTTTAAACTCAAATCGCGGAGACAGCGAAAGCTCGGTGTGGCGTTATACTCTTAACCACTGTCAAAAAGGAGTTTAGATAGTCTCCGACCCCTAACCAAGAGGGAAGTCATGTCCAAATATATGGCTTCGAATTGGTACTCACGTATGGTGATGCAACCACATGATATGCTTATGCATATACCACTGTGTATACGCATTGTTTCCATCCGTGCTTTGAGCACCGTAGGGTATGCCTTCATGGCGAAACTCACGTAAAACCCTGGTCCAATGTCCATAATACAATGACCAGTAATGATTCCATGCTTCTTTGGAGTTTAAGCAGTCTTAACGTGCATCTTCTATCCAGCTTTGGCCAGATCTTCTGTGACATTCTGCCCGTAACCGAAGACGCCCATCTGGCCTTGACGGCACCCATGACTGTATTGTCTATTATAAGTTTTTAGGTCTTTAAGTTCAATGGTTGTGCCTCGCCTGACCAGTTCTTCCATACCACAATTACCTGAAATGTCCCAGTGGCCTGGTACCCATACGATATGGACATCTTATAGTTCGGCTACCTCGTTAAGATTTCTGTGACAGCTATACACCAGTCTTAGAGTTCATTACTTTGGAGTTCAATGCCTTGAAAGCCGTCTGGCTATCAGAAAGTACCGTCTGAAGGTATTTGCATTTTTAATGATTCTCTGCCTAGCCTGTATTGCCAATATCTCTGCCTGTAAGCCGCTATATTGATTTGGCATTCGGATGGGACTGGTTTACTCCAATTGTTTTCGAGAAAATTTTACCACTTACAGTTCCATTCAATTTGGCGCGAACAATGATTTTGTATGGAGTCTTCTACGAGGTTAGGTTAGGTTAGAGTGGTAGCTTTGATACTAAAAGCTCACTTGAGCATGCATAGCGACCCGTTGTGACTCCACATGTGAACGTAGTCTCTGTACTGACCAAGTTAATCCAAACCAGGGAGGAAGAAATTGTTCAGCGCAAGGGCTGCACATTTAAAGCACGACTACTACACGCTGGAAAACCAGCCCAAAAGCTTGACATCAATGGACGATAGCTCCGTCAAGCTGACAAGGATGGGAGAGCCAAATAACCTATATCTGCACCTCGTAACAGATGGGCATTGACAAAGATAGTGGATAACAGTCTCCTCTCCCTCAACGGATCTGCATCCACGGCAGAAATCGTTAAATGGGAGCTGCATTCTTCCCGCGTGTCTTCCCATAACACAATGACCTGTAAGCATGGCCACTGTGATCGAGATGATGTTACGACCAAGACCAAGTGACTAGTTGGTGCGCTTTCTATCCATTGAGGGCCAAGTGCGCCTAGCGGTGGAGCAGGACTCCTGATTGTCGCAGGATAGGTTGGCGTCTCGAAAGATTTTCTGCGCGATGCACAGAGGGGCGTTTTGATGAAAACCTGACCAAAATTAATAGAAGTGTTTTATGAGTTAATGGCTGGAATTTTTTGATAGTGTTAGTGATAATTAGGCCCAAGGATGAACCCAACTGATTTTGGTTCAAATCGGTCATTGATTTCGCCTAGCCCCCATACAAATTCCCCTCGAAATTGCACTTATTTACACATAATTATGGTAATTATGCAACAATCATGATAAAATTTAGCATGGATCAGTTCTGTGTACTAGGAAATCATGGTGTAAAGTTTGGTGAAAATCGGATCACATTTGACCCTAGTCCCCATATAAAGAAATTCACGTTTACGCTTATAAACGGCTTAAAAACATCGGAATCGTGATGAAATTCGGTATGAACGTGTATTTTGTAAATCTAAATCATATTACCAAATTTTGTTATGGTCGGTCCATAATTGCCCCGAGGTCCAAAATAGGGCCCCTTAAGAAAATAAGTTTAGCGATTATAATTAGCTTGAAAGAGGTAAGTGACATCCATAAGTCGATTGAAGAGGATTCCGGAAGTAGTACACCAGACCTGACGAACTCGTCGGCTCTGCAGTTTCCCGGAATGTCACAGTGCCCGGGGACCCAGATAAGTGTGACACTGAAGCGCCCACAAAGAAGGTTATGACAGCGTCGACATTCCCTAACGATCCTGGAGTTGTTCACAACGTTCGACAGGGAAATTATGGCAGCCTGACTATCAGAAAAGATCCAGATGCAGGTGAAAAGAACACTGTAGGCAAGGATCTATTGAGCGGCCCGATAGATGGCCATTACTTCCAGCTGAAACACGCTGCAATAGTCCGGCAAACGGAGTAAAATGTTCAGGTCCAGTTTCCCAGAGTAGACTCTGCTACTCACCCCCACCATTGAGTTTGGAGCCATCGGAGTTCCATCCAGGAGTTCCGGGGGGACGATCGAGTCAGGAACTCAGTCGCTCCTGCTCGGAATCAGGAAGTTGAAATCCCTGTCAAAACAATATTCCACAGGGAGATAATCGATATCCAGTGGAGCCACAGGATCAATTTCCAAAATACAGGAGTGACTAGAGGGGATGACGCGCCAACGAGACAGATTATTGAGTCTTGTTGCAGTGAACTTAGCCACCTGCTTAGCGAGGAGCTCAGTGGGAAGCCAGTTAAGCATTGCGAACAAGGCCTTCTACGAGGTATACGAGTACTGCACCATTCTGCCTGATTTCTATATCCGGAATGGATGTCATGTACATATTTCCTTGAGAAGACATATTGCGGTATCGTGTAATTAAGACAAGGTTAACACTTTAAGAAGGCTGTAGTCCTGTTTTAGTTCTAGTCGTAAGTATAGATGGAATGCTTTCTTGTATTGTGGCGTAGGAAAAAATATACGTTCTTGGACTTTTGTGTGGTAGTAAGGCTTTCAATGCCTATTTGAACTTACCACGTATTTTATTACAAATTAAAAAAATCTTTATTAAAGATATCATTATTAAATACTGGGTCTCTCTATCTGTCTGTCTGTCTCTCTGTCTGTCAATTCATTTGAAAACATTTCCTCTTAATTTTTGGTTTTCTTTTTTTCGTTGTTGTTGTTTTTCTTACTCAACCTTGAATCGTTAATTAATCGTTTTTCATTCTCTATCTCTCTCACTCTCTCTCTTTCTCTGGTAAAAATAAAATTAGTTTCTCATCATTTTTCAAAAACTTCAAAAACTACACTCTCTCTGTCTCTCTCTTTAATTGAATAGAATTTGTTGTCCATTAGGAAAACTTTTGCTTTTTTTTTCAAACAGTTTTTGTTGTTATTTTTGTTTTTGTTATTGAAAGAAAAAAACTTTCGCTTTTATAAGCAGGAACATTATTTTTTGTTGTTGTTGTTTTTGTTTATAAATTCATTAAAACAAAATTTTTATTGCAACAACTTATCCAGCGAGGAGCCTTCAATTGATTTTCAATCTCACTCTCTTTCTCTTGGCATTCTCGTTCTCTCTCTGTCTCTCTTTCAGTTGCTGCAGCAAAGAGTGTTTTTTTATTTTATCCACTTCCACTTGCCACTTTTGCTTTTTTCGTGTTTTTTTTCGCTTTTTTTTTAATTAATTAAAGTTCTACGAACGGTTTCATTTTAACTTTAGTTGAGGAAAAACAACAACAACAACAACAAAAATAACAACACAAGCATACAAAAATATAAACTTAATGAATTTCATAAACTGCTTGAAAATGCCGCAAAATAAAAAAAAATGATGAAAAAGAAGAAGAAGAAGAAATAAATGAAAAGAAAAAAATTTAAAAAAATCGTAGCAAAACAAGCTCATAAAAATTTCTGTGCCCCCACTGTGGGGGGGAGGGGGGTTTGCACAAAAACACTTTACTATGCTATGCTACTGTTTTAATAAAGTAAATAACTTTTCAAATAGCATAATACTGCGTACACACACACACACTCAAACACACACTCATCTATACACACGCACACACACAAGAGATTTCTAAAAACACTTGTTCCAGCAGAACAGAGAGAGAAAGGCAAGCAAAAATATAAAAAAAAGTACTTCAAACATGTTTTTTGAAAACCATCAAATCATATACGAAAAATATAAACAAAAACACACACACACCTACACACACTTCATCCAGTTCATACTGCATGCTATTACAGTAGTTTAGTTAAGCTTAAGAGAAAGAGAGTGAGAAAGGGAGAGGGGGAGAGAGTGAGAGAGTGAGTAAGAGTGGCAAGAGGTTTTGTTAAGGAATTTCTAATATTCCTTGCTTTTGTTTTTGTTTTTTCGGTTTTTAATAATTTCAAATCCCAAGTTTAACATTTTTTGTTGTTGTTGTTGTTATTGTTATTTTGTTTTACCGCAATAGTAAAATACTCTTTCCCAACAACAATAACAAAAACTAAAATAGGAAAACAGAAAACGGAAAAAAGAAAATAAAACCTCAACGTAACTAAATGAAATTGAAAGCAAAAGGCAACATGAAAAAATAATAGAAATTATAATAAAAACAACAACAACAACAACAAACAAAAACACATAAAACAGGCCTTGCACTTTATGAAGGTAAAATCGAAGAAAAACGACGAAGAAGAGCCCACTCTTGTTATAACTCCTTAGTTACACACACATACACATACACTGCCACATTATAATTGAATCTCCCTCTTAGGCTGGCATAAAAATAAGCAAAAATAATAAAAACACACACACACACTCAAACACACTCCCATAAAATACTCCAGAGTAAACCAAAAATCAAAATACGACCATAAATTCAGAACAAAAAAAAAAACAAAAAAAAAAAGAGCAAAGAAAATCTAAAATCTATAAAGAGAATAATACAGTTACTGTATTGGAACAACAACAAGAAAAACAACAATCACTAGGCTTATAACAAATTGCGGTAGAAAATAAATAAAGAAAGACGCACACACACTTAAACACATCCTAATGCAAGCAAGCATCGTATAGAAATTATAGAAAAAAAACCTGTGTTCTTTTCATAAAACTTGAACTAGAAAAATTTACTTTAAAAAAAGAGAACCAAAAAAAAAAATTAAAATAAAAATAAAATCCCGTTTATCAATCACTGCAACATTCATTGTTGATTGAAGTAATTTAAAGCGAACGAACGCACCCCCGCCAAAAGCAACACACTCAAGAATTATGACATCAAAATGCTCTCAATTAAAGTACTTGCGCATAAAGTGGGCACCCAACACATGTCAGTCCGTCAGTCATTCAATCATTCTAACTGTGTGTGTGTTTATGTGTGCATGTAAATGTAAATGCATGCATGCAAGTTATCAAAAGCAAGGCACCTTTTTCAAACTGCCTGAGAAGGATTACTTTTGGAAAAAAATATAAAAAAAAAATTCTGTTTTTCTTTTAAATTTAGAAAACGGAATTTTAATTTTAAAATATAATTATTTTGTACTAATTTATGTATAAATTTCGGAATAAATTTTAATACAAATTATGATACAAGTTTTAGACTAAATTTTAGTACAAATATTTTACATTTTAGTACAAAATTTACTATAGTGTTCGGTACAAATTTTAATTAATTTTTTTTTATACAAATTTTAGTACAAAATATGGCACACATTTAAGTACACATTTTTGTAAAAATTTTAATACAAATTTTAGTACAAATATTAGTACAACACTAATTTTAGATTAATTTTTTTATAAAAATTTTAGTACACAATTTACTACAGTATTCGGAACAAATTTTAATTAATTTTTTTTATAAAAATTTTAGTACAAAATATGGTACACATTTAAGTACACATTTTTGTAAAAAATTTTAATACAAATTTTAGTACAAATATTAGTACAACATCAATTTTAGATTAATTTTTTTTTTTATAAAAATTTGAGTACAAAATTTACTATAGTGTTCGGTACAAATTTTAATTAATTTTTTTATACAAATTTAAGTAAAAATTTTAGTACAGAATGTATGTAGTACACATTTAAGTACTCATTATTTTCAATAATTTTAATAAAAATGTTAGTACAAATTTTAGTACAAAATTTACTTTAGTGTTCGGTACAAATTTTAATTAATTTTTATATACAAATTTTAGTAGTACACATTTTAGTACTCATTTTTGTAAAAATTTTAATTTTAATACTACAGAATGTAGTACAAAATTTACTATAGCCCCCAGAATAAATTTTAATTGATAAATTTTTTGATATACAATTTTAGTATACATTTTTGTAAAAATTTTAATACAAATTTTAGTACACATTTTAGTACAAAATTTAAAATAGTGTTCAGACCAATTTTTAATTAATTTTTTTATAAAAATTTTGGTACAGAATGTAGTACACATTTAAGTACACATTTTTGTAAAAATTAGAATAAAAATGTTAGTACAAATTTTAGTACAAAATTTACTATAGTGTTCCGAAAAAATTTTAATTAATTTGTATATAAAAATTTTAGTACAAATTTTGGTACAGAATGTAGTATATATTTTAGTACCCATTTTTATAAAAATTTTAATACAAATTTTAATTTTAATACTTCAGAATGTAGTACAAAGAATAAATTGTAATTAATTTTTTGATACAAATTTTAGTGCAAATTTGAGAACAAATTTTAGTGCACATTTTTGTAAAAATTTTAATACAAATTTTAGTACACATTTTAGTACAAAATTTAAAATAGTGTTCAGACCAATTTTTAATTAATTTTTTATAAAAATTTTACTACAAATTTTAGTACTAAATGTGGCACATATTTATGTATATATTTTTGTAAAAATTATAATAAAAATTTTAGTACAAAATTTACTATAGTGTTGGGTACAAATTTTAATTAATTTTTTTATACAAATTTTAGTACAAAATGTGGTACACATTTAAGTACACATTTTTATAAACATTTTAATACAAATTATAGTACCAATATTAGTACAAGATTTACAATAGTGTTCAGATCAATTTTTAATTAATTATTTTTAAATAAATTTTAGTACAAAATTTAGTATAGTGATCTGTACAAATTATAATTAATTTTTTTTATACAAATTTTAGTACAAAATTTACTATTATGTTCAGAACAAATTTTAATAAATTTTTTTTATACAAATTTTAGTACAGAATGTGGTAAACATTAAAGTACACATTTTTTTAAAAATTTTAATAAAAATTTTAGTACACATTTGAGTACAAAATTTACTATTGTGATCAGTACAAATATTAATTAATTTTTCTATACAAATTTAAGTACAAATTTTAGTACAGAATATAGTACACATTTAAGTACGCATTTTTGTAAAAATTTTAATAAAAATTTTAGTACACATTTTAGTACAAAATTTGCTATAGTGTTCCGAAAAAATTTTAATTAATTTGTATATAAAAATTGTAGTACAAATTTTGGTACAGAATGTAGTACATATTTTAGTACCCATTTTTGTAAACATTTTAATACAAATTTTAATACTACAGAATGTAATACAAAATTTACTATAGTCCCCAGAATAAATTTTAATAAATTTTTTGTTATAAATTTTTAGTGCAAATTTGAGAACAAATTTTTGTACACATTTTAGTACAAAATTTAAAATAGTGTTCAGACCAATTTTTAATTAATTTTTTTATAAAAATTTTACTAAAAATTTTAGTACAAATTGTGACACACATTTATGTATATACATATTTTTGTAAAAATTTTAATACAAATTTTAGTACAAAATTTAATACAGTGATCGGTACAAATTTTAATTAATTTTTTTTACACAAATTTTACTACAAATTTTAGTACAGAATGTAGTACACATTTTAGTACTAATTTTTGTAAAAATTTTTATACAAATTTTAGTACAGAATGTAGTACACATTTTAGTACTCATTTTTGTAAAAATTTAGGTACAAAATTTATTATAGCGCTCAGTTCTGATTTTAATTTTATTTTATTAAAAATTTTAGTACAAATTTTAGTACAAAATTTACTATAGTGCTCAGTTCTGATTTTAATTAATTTTTTGATACAAATTTTAGTGCTAATTTGAGTACAAATTTTAGTACACATTTTAGTACACGTTTTTGTAAAAATTTTAATAAACATTTTAGTACAGATGTTAATGAATACAATTTAAGGTACCAGTTTTAATACAAATTTCCTTTGTAAATCTTAGTACCAATGTTTGGTACATTATTTGGTACTTTTTTGTTAAAATTTTATTAAAATTATTGTAAAAGTTTTAAAACAATTTTTGAAATAAATTTCAATAGAAATTTTAGATTGAATTTGAAAGAATTATTGACTACAAAGAGAGAACGAAACAGCTAAACAATGCTTTACACTACCTAAGGATCATTGCTAGGAAATGCTCTTTATTTTTTTCAATATTGTTTGTTATTGTTTTTCTTTTTTTGTTAAGAGAGACAGAGAGAAAGAGGGAGAGAGTGCGGGAAATGAATTAGTTTTTGTTAAGCATTTTAGTACTGTGACTTAAGGTTGCCTGTCAATTCAATTTCTTTTAAGCGATTGTTGTTGGCTTGTATTGCATTGACGTTGGCTTTGGCACACAAAAAATGTTTTCATAATAAAAATTTACACCGTAAAATAACCATTGAATTTGAACATATGAGAGTACTCACATACATACATACATTCGTGTACACCCACACACACACATGCATACATCTATGCAGGCAGTTGTACAATTTTTATTTCTGACATGTTCTCCTGCCAGCTATTATTACCGAGAAAAATAAGTGAGAAGAAAGCCACAAAAAATACATAAAAAAATTGAACACCCATACACGCACACATGCACACAGAGGGTCGTAAAAATTTGCCAACAAACAAAAATAAGAATAAACCGGTACACAAACACACACCCACACACAAACAAGTCTTCACAGCTAAACAAATAACTAAAAAATACCAGAAAACGTAAATATGAGAGATAGAGAGAGAGAGAGAGGAAGTGAGAGTGAGTACAAAAAAAGATGAAGAACCGAAAACAATTTACTTGTAACACAAACGGCGTAAATGGGAAAAAATCTCTCAAATTAGATTTTCTAGCATAAAATGCACCTTTGGGAAAAATGCATATATTAGTGTAGTAGTTGAAGCACACACACAGACACAAAAAAATTTACGGAGAAATGTCATATAAAAGAGGAAGACTTACTAACGAACTTATGTTGAGCATGAGGGAAAATGTGGGGCAAGAATAAATTCATTCGTTTAAAGTGATGTTGATGTTGCTGTTATTTCTAGGAAAACACTTTCACATATACACACACACACCCCCACACACACACAAAGTTATGCATATACATAGAAGACAACAACAACCTGCTGCCAATAACATTAACAGTACTGTTGTTGTTGTAGTCATCAAAAACCCACAACAAAAGCTATTGCAGCCAGCCAGCCATATACTACACAACGTATACAATATCCAAAACACACTGTTACTCATACGCACAACAGTTACAATAATAATAATAACAACAGAAACAACAATAATGCACTGTAGCACTTGTCCTATAGCAGCTACATTCAAACATGCCGCCATACACACAAACACACATACACACACACACACAAAATAACAAGTTGAGTAATAACTACTATTGACATGATGAGATGAGAATTTCATTCGGGGGAATTTTTTTTTTCTGTATTCTTCGTACACTTCTCTGTACCCGATGCGTCCTTGCTGTAATCGTGTGTTGTTTAAAGCATTGGGACATGTTAAGCGAACTAAAATGGAAAGAAAAAAATAAACAAAAATAATCAAAAACAAGAACAACGACAACAAATAACAGCAATAACATGAACGATGGCATGCACATTTCGAACTACAAATCTACAATGGCTGGCGTGAGAACACGAGTATTCTAAAGAGAATTTCTGCTATTTATTTAAGAGTTGTTGCTGCTTAACTATGTACGTACTCGTGCCATTACCAATACCAATACGAGTAACAGTAACACAGTACGAGAACGTGTACAACTCGAAGTGTGTGTGTGTTTAAGTTATTTTGCTATCAATAAGTGAATGTGCATGTGCATGTGCATGAGCGTGTTAGTATGAGAGGTTGAACGTATGAACGAGAGTTGAGACCCGAAAGCAACAGCAGCAGCAACAGCAACAGCAAGAGCAAGAGAGAATTGTTACGTTAATTTAATTTGTGCATTCATTTAAATTGTATCATTGCACTTGGTAGAGTCGTTATATTTAATTATATTTGTCAGATTGCGAACATGATTCCGTTTCTCTACTGATGAATAACAATTTTTCTTCTTCTTCTTTCTCAACCTCTTTTCTTTTTCGCCTTCTCCACTACTTTTTCTTTATTTAATATTTTATTTTGTTTTTCTTTATTTTACTGGTTGTTGTTGTTGTTGCTATTTCGTTGGTTTATTTGTTTGTTTGTTTGTTTGTAGATTGAGTATCTCTATGATATGGAAAAAGTTTTTTTTTGTTAGCGAGCATTTAAGTGCATGAGTTTTGGAGGAGTTAAAAGTTGAAAAATACTCTCTCTGGATTCTTTTTTTTTTTTTGTTTTTCAAGTACATTTTAAGTATTTTGCCACAATGATTTTAATTTTAGATTATGAAACGAGAAAGAACGAATAAAAGCAGTGGTAAGGTGAGAGGAGCGGAAGAGGATATTTTAGTAGTGCGGTATAGAAGCTTTAGTTTTTTTTTTTAATTTCTTTTAGTGTGGAATTAATGAAATTTAATTTAAGAATTTTAAATTTTTAATGAATCTGAAAATGAAAATCAAGTGCCGTAATAAAAACAACAAAAATAAAAAGAAAAATAAACTGAAAACAAAAAAAAAATTTCAAAATAATTTAAATTTTTAGTTTAGTTTAGTTCGTATCCTTTAGAACTTATTCTGACATCCTACAGAGAATTGATCTCTGTTAATTACACTCTCTGTTATTGAAGTTATTGAACAAGGTCGTGTACTAAGGGGTGATTTTTTAAGAGCTATAGGAAAATTTTTCAAAAAAAAAAAAACACATAAAATTCAGAAAAATTTATGAAATCTTTATTTGAATCGATAGTACGTTCCATATAATTTAATGTTTGAAGATTATTTCATGCAAATGTTGACCGCGACTGCGCCTCAAATGGTCCATCCGCTTAGTCCAATTTTGGCATACTCTTTCCAACATTTCGGCCGGTATCTCACGAATAAATGTTTCAATGATGACTTCCAATGCGTCAATTGAAGCGGGCTTGTCTGTATAGACATGAGCTTTAACATAGCCCCACAAAAAATAGTCTAAAGGCGTTAAATCGCATGATCTAGGCGGCCAATTGACCGGTCCCGAACGTGAAATAAAATGTTCACCGAACTCGCCTCTCAATAAGTCCATTGTTATGCGTGCTGTGTGGCATGTGGCACCACATGTCATGCAAGTCAAGCTCTTGCATTTTGGGCAAAAAAAGTTGGATATCATCTCACGGTAGCGCTCACCATTCACAGTTACGTTACGATTCGCAGCATCTTTGAAGAAGTACGGTCCAATGATGCCACCAGCCCATAAACCACACCAAACTGTGACTTTTTCTGGATGCATTGGTAGCTTTTGCAAAGCTTCTGGCTGATCTTCACTCCAAAATCGACAATTCTGGTTATTTACGTCTCCATTGAGCCAAAAATGAGCTTCGTCGCTGAACACAATTTTTCGATAAAGAAGTGGATCTTCGGCCAACTTTCCAAGAGCCCATTCACCAAAAATTCTGCGTTGCGGTAGGTCGTTCGGCTTCAATTCTTGCACCAGCTGTATTTTGAAAGGCTTCACACCCAAAATTCTTCCGCAAAATTTTCCATGTTGTTGAGTAACAGAGGCCCAATTGCTGCGAACGGTGATGAATCGATAATTGATGGTCATCATTAACACTGGCCGATACAGCTGCGATATTTTCTTCAGTTCGCACTCTACGTAAGCGTGTTGGTGGTTTAATGTCCAAAAATGTAAATTTGGTACGAAATTTAGTCACAATAGCCCGAATAGCCGCTTCAGTGGGTCGATTAAACTGATCATAAAGTGGAAGAAGCGCGCGATGAACTTTCTTAACGGAGCACGCATTTTGATAATAAAATTCAATGATTTGCAAGCGTTGTTCGTTTGTAAGACGATTCATGGTTAAATTATAGACCAAACTGAAGATGTTTGACAATGAAACAAAACACGAAACATGCGTGAGCTGTTTAAACCAGTGTTGCCAAAAGATAATAGCTAAAATATCACCCTTTATAAACAACCATGTACAGCGAAAGACAACTAAGCTAAGCTAAGCTTTAATACTTTCTCTTTGCTTTTAGCAAGCAAGTGACTGATTAATCAGTTCACTAGTGATGATCTCAATAGGCAATTGAGTAGCAGAGACCTCTCTCGTGCGACAAAACTAATACTCTACAAGACGCTCATCCTACCCGTGCTTCTTTATGGCGCAGAGGCATGGACCCTATTAAGAACTGATGCAGTGTCGCGAGGCAGCTGCAGCGAAAAATGCCGCATACAAGAAGACGTCGCAGTCAGCCGCTACGCGAGCCATGGTCGAGAACTACAGAGAGAGGAGAAGGGAAGAGATACGCCTTTTCAGACGCAAGAAAAGGGAGCAGGAAAGGCGTGAGCGTGAGCAAGTCGAGATGCATAGATGTAGGAATGACGCTAGAAAATTTTATCAAAAGGTTAAGCGTCTAACCGAGGGTTATAGGCCCGGAGCGTCTTCCTGCAAGGACGAGAAAGGAAACTTGGTTACAGATCCGCAGGTGGTGCTGAGGTTGTGGAGGAAACACTTCTCTACTCTGCTACAAGGCGATGATGACACCAATACCGCCTCTAGAGATGATGTTCCGAACCCGAACCCGATGATGACGGCGTGGAGATTCCGCCGCCTAGCCATGAAGAGGTCAAAGTCGCGATTATGCGCCTTAAAAACAATAAAGCGGCAGGTCCTGATGGCCTCCCCGCTGAATTGTTTAAGACCGGATGTAATGAGTTGGTAGGGCGCATGCACCAGCTCATCTACAAAATATGGCTAGAGGAAAGTATGCCCAACGATTGGAACCTCAGTGTCCTCTGTCCTGTCTTGAAACGGGAGACCCTACAATATGCGCCAACTATAGGGGTATAAGCCTTCTCCCTATCGCATATAAGGTTCTTACAGGCGTATTGTGTGAACGACTGAAGCCACTCGTCAAAACACTGATTGGACCTTATCAGTGCGGCTTCAGGCCTGGCAAATCCACCATCGACCAGATATTCACACTGCGCCAAATCCTGGAAAAGGCCCACGAAAAACAAGTCGACACACACCATCTTTTTGTCGACTATAAGGCAGCCTTCGATAGTCCCATAAGGGATCGTGTTTATGCCGCAATGTCTGAGCTCGGTATACCTGCGAAGCTGATACGGCTATGCAGAATGACGTTGAGCAATTCCTGCAGCTCGGTCAAGGTAGGAATGGACCTCTCCGAATCTTTTGATACCTTGCGAGGTTTCAGACAAGGCGACCCCTTATCATGCGACCTTTTCAATTTCGTCATGGAGAATGTTCTGCGAAAGACAGGAGTGCATCGCAATGGCACTATTTTTCAAAAAAGTGTCCAATTGCTTGCGTACGCTGACAACATCGACATCATAGGGCGTACCAAGCGAAATGTTACTGCTGCCTTTAGTGCTATTGAACGGGAGTCTAAGAAGATGGGTCTGGCAGTAAATGAGGGCAAAACAAAATATATGTTGTCGACAAGTAGAGACGTGCGGTGTATTGATTCTCAGATTACGGCCGATAACTATACTTTTGATACAGTCAAGGAATTTATTTATCTTGGCTCCGCCGTTACCACCAAAAATGATGTCAGTCTGGAGATCAAACGCAGGATTACTCTTGCCAACAGGTGCTACTATGGTCTCAATAGGCAATTGAGTAGCAGAGACCTCTCTCGTGCGACAAAACTAATACTCTACAAGACGCTCATCCTACCCGTGCTTCTTTATGGCGCAGAGGCATGGACCCTATTAAGAATTGATGCAGCAGCCTTGAGAGTATTCGAGAGAAAAGTCCTACGCAAGATCTCCGGTTCAGTGCGAGTTGGCGATGATTTCCGCATTCGATCCAACAGTGAGCTGTATGAGCTCCACAACGACATAGACGTAGTACAGCGTATTAATATCCAGCGGCTGCGCTGGCTCGGCCATGTCGTTCGAATGGAGGAGGATGCTCCGGCGAGACGGGTATTGTTGCGGGAATCTGCGGAAGTCGGCGAAGAGGACGACCTTGTATCCGTTGGAAGGACCAAGTCGAGGAAGCCCTGCTATCGATTGGTGTGACCAACTGGCGTAGGCGCGCAAGAAGCAGAGGCGCCTGGAAGGATGTGTTGCGGCAGGCCGAAATCCGTTAATCGGGTTGTTAATGGCCAATTAAGAAAAAGAAGAAGGTACTACTTCGGATTCAATTTGGAATTTTTTCTTTAATTATTTTCGTTTCTTTCATTCTTTTATTGCTTTCTTGTTTTTTTTTTGTGTTTTTGTAATTCAATGTCAGCATTTTCTTGTGCTGAAAAGCATTTCCAAAGACGATAATTTACATGCCAAAATATTCATGTAAATACTCATCATCTGCTTGTTATTATTCATGTTGTTGCTGTTCATAGTTGTTGTTGTTGCACATTTTCCTACTACATACTGCTACCATTTGCCAGAGTGTCAGAGATTTGTGTGTGAACTAAGCTTGTCTGTCATGTTTGAAGCAAAAGCACGAGAAAAAAAAAGCCAGAAAAAGAAGAAGCAGCAGCAGCCAAAAGAGTGTAAAACTTCAAATCAATTTGTGTTCAAATAATCCAATTCAACAAATTTCGTCACTTCCTGATTGCATTTGGAATATTTTTGTTTTTTCGTTTTCTGTTTGCAACAGTTATTGTTGTTAGTATATTTACGCTCTTTATTCTGTTTCAATGCTTTGCTCTTAAAACCAGCTGTTATAACAGTTTAAAATACTCTTTTTACTCTTTGCAATGCTTTGCTTTGCTTCGCATTAATGTGCAGCAATGCATAATATTCGTTTGTTGTTGTAAATTATGTTTGAGAGGAAAATCAGGCATACTTACATAAATTGTACTGTTATTAATGGCTGTTGTTGTTTGTTCTTATAACAGAAGAGTAATTTCTGTTATTCACCTTCTCTCTTTTTGTTTTTATTCACTCTTTATTGCATAAGCCGAGTGCAATTTCGTGTTTTTGCTTTGAGCTCTTAAATATGTTTCAATAAACATCGTGCACACAAAATACCACAAAAGCAACAACAACACCAACACACCAACAACTACAATGTAAAGTTAAAAAGTAATGTTATGCAGCCAACAACAACAAAAAAGAAGAAACCACATTTAAGAAGCAAAAACAAAAACAATTTTTGGGGAAAAATTTTTTGAGGAGAAAAAAAAAAAAAACAAAAAAACCGAGAAAGAACGAGAAAAAACTCTCAGAGAAGATGCTTTTTTTTCAGTTTTTTACCGTTTGTGGGCCCTTTAGTTGGTTGCGTTTAAACTACGCGGTTGGACGTTGCAGCAAAAGTTTAATGAAAATTATTTACGTGAGTGAAAGAAAAAGAAAAAACCAAAAAACAATATTAAAACGTTTAAATAAATTATTAATGAAATTAAATACATCCACAATAATAACAACAACAAAAAATCATTGATAATCAATTGATTTTATTAAACAAAATCAAATGAAAAGTTCATAGAAATCATCATCAAATATAACAAGAATTACAAAGTAAAAGAAAAAAGCAAAAGCAGAGGAAAAAAAAGCGGTACAAAACCGGTTTTCTTGTAATTTCTTGTTTCTTGTTGTTGTTGTTTACGCGTACATATGTTTGCTAGACGTTGTGTTTGTTTTTGTTTGTTTCGTTTTTGAAGTAAAACGGGCGGGTGCGTATTTTAAGGTATTGTTTTAACAAGTAATTCCAAGTGTTTCTGGTGCGTATTTAAACGTGTGTGTGTGTAAATTTGTGTTAAAGGTTTGTTGTACGCGTGCGGGTGTGTGTGTTTTTTTTTTTCAAAGCTGTTCATTCATTACGTCGTGCTATTAACTGTATACGCGCTACCTAAAGAAGCTGCTTAAGATTACAAAGTAAAAAAAGGCATTAAAACATACCGAATCACTTAGGCGCTTACATTTGATGATGTGGATGCGGATGTGAATGCGGATGATGTTGCCGTGGTGTATTTATGTTCATTGCCTGGCTGTTTATTAAACACGCTGTGCTGCGCTGTTGTGTTCTTCTCCTTCAATAATTTGTAAAGTTCAGTTCAAATGCCTTTGGTACGCTTGTATGTATTTGCTTAATAGGCTGCCTTAGATGTATTGTGGGTAAGTAAGTGTTTAACTTGATTTGTAACGTTAAATATTGGAATTTATTTTGTAATTCTGTTTTTATTTTTCTAAAAAAAAATTAAAAAAAAACGAATTGGAAGGAAAACAAAAAATCCATTTAAATAGGGTTCGTTAAACTGTAAAATTAAAAAAAAAAAAACAGGGGGAAAAATTTAACAAATGTTGGTTTTTCTTAACAGTAAGAGACAAAATGAATTTAAAAAAATAAAAAAAAATAAAAATCAATTCAAATTAATTCTCATACGCTACCAGTTGGTTAGGTTGGTTTAGATTTAAATCAGTGGTTACCAGAGATCAGATCATGGAACCCCTCCCTTTACTCATATTCAAAGTTTGAAGTACTCGTCACATCGAGCCATATTCGCCAAATTGATGTAACCCTCACCATAATCGATTTTCGTTTTTTTTTTTTAATCGAAATTGATAGTTATCGATAATTTGTATCATCTGCAAAAATTTCTTGGCTGTAGATTTAACCGTTATGATTTTATAACAAAAACAATTTTAATGTAACCGCTTATTGTGAGTTTGTTTACATTTTTGGTGTGCACGTGTGTGGGTTACTTTAAAATTCTTTTTTAAAATAATCGAAACAGTAAGAAAAAACACAATTATTATACGAGAGAGATGGCTTTTCATTTTGGTGGGGAGAGAAAGATGGTAGACGAGGGTGTAATGAAATTTGCACTACCGTTTCCCAATACCTTGAACTAGTCGATCAAAAAAAAAAAAAAAAAGAAACTCATTCGATAGTCCATCTGTATTGTGATAGCTGTGCAGGACAGAACAAAAACAGAGCAATGCTACTGCATTACCCTATTTTCTTGCAAATTCTAATTTTGTAACTTTTATCCAAATTACGTACTTATTGTCTGGACACACCATGATGCCTGTTGACTCCATACATAGCACAATTGAATCCTTTATTCGGTGTAGAACCATTCGGGCACCAAGTGGTACACTATAATCTCAAACGCAAAAACTAACCCAAAAAAATATAATTGTGTTGAGTTAACTAACAGCGATTTTAAAGACTGGAAGACATTTTCATAAGCGATGTTTCCCAATTCAATTAACAAAATTGCGTTCTGCAATATTTAGAAAAAATACTTCAAATATAACTCTTAAATGTGGGTACTTTGATGAATCATATAATAATGTTCACACTTAACCGATACAACATTAATTGCTTGCTATTATTTACACACAACTATTGCTCGCAACCGATATCTTCAAACACGACTATTTTGTTCACACGCAACTTCACTCAAGACTGACTCAATTACAACTAACTCACTCGTCTGCTTTGTCTTGCCCTTTTATAGTCCAACACGAACAGGACATCGAACGTTCTTGAAGAAGAATGTTCGCGGTTTCGCATTCTCGCAATTTCTATGGCGACTGCGTTGTTTGTTGTTGCGTATGCTTACTTGTCCATCCCTTTTACTCTCATGCTTGTTGTTGTTGCCTTATTTGGAAGATGTTCGATGCATTTGTGAGTGGGTATTGTGTACACATTGCCTCTTGTTGCGTTCGCTTATGTTGCGTTTGCGTTATCCATCTCTCTCATACTCATACTGATGTTATTGTTGGTTTACTTATAAATGGTTCGATGTATTTGATAGTGTGTATTTGTGCTGTGTGTATTGTGTACGCATTGTCTGTTGTTTTTGTAGCTTTTGCTTATTGTTTTTATGTGAAACGATATTATACTATGTTCAGACATGCACTTTTATTAAATCAATATTCGGTTTATTGATAACAATATTTTTAGCGTTCAGACATATAATATACGAAAATTTATTTGACAGCTGGTAAACAAAACAGCTGATTGCTTCAACAACATTGCTTTTAATTTAATCGCGAAAATTAGTGCCAAAAATATTTTTGAAAAATGGAAAACAATTTAACATTTAAAAAGGTATTGCTAATGATTAACCGAAACGCCGAGCTGTTGCGGTTAATAGGGACTACTTTTGACTCCAAAGTGGTTTTTCTCAGAAGGATGAGAAAGAAAAATTTGATATGAAACTCAATATAAAATACAAACAATTCTGCTGACTTTCCATTTTGTGTTTGTCGTTGTTTACATTTGAGTTGTCAAATATTAATAGAAAGCGTTCTGAAAAATGTAATCTGCTCACTGAACGTACTTATGACAGTGTTGTATTTAAAGTTTTTTATCAATATTATAACAATTTATGAATTTATTGGCCAATAATTAATTGAAATTTTATATGAAATATTGAGATCAATAATGCCGTTTATTGCGATTTACGCAATAAAGGTGCATGTCTGAACCCAGTATTAGTTCGTTTCGTTGTGCGTAACAATATACACAAGGCTCAAAATAAGTATGATTCGCATACAAACACTGAAATACTTACTGAAAGATTGTGTGTTTGCTCTGCTTGCTGCTCTGTCTTTTTTGCTTATGTGTCTTTTTTTTTAAATACAACAAAAACTAAGCCTATAAATTTTGCAGTATGAATCGTGTTTGATGTCAACGTTGTACGTATACTCATTGCAACCTCACCTGTGCTTATAAATCAACGTTGTAGTGTGAGTATGAATGAATCAGAGTACATAGTTAAATTTCAATATGTATTGTTGACTTACTTATGTATATTCAAAATTGCATTAGGGCTTATGAGTAGCGAAAACATTATACATTGCTGATCTCTGGTGTGAATTTTCCTCAAATTGCCTTTGGCTAGACATGTTTTGTCCGTAAACTCTGGCTGTCGAAGAGTTCTACTGCTCAGGTTCCCAAGTGCAGGACAATGACAGAGAAGATGTTCTGGGATCTTCTATTCAACCTTATTGTTGCAGCCAGATCTGTCTGGTGTTTCTATCAGTGGGTTAATTAACCCATCTTACTTTTGCTAATAAATTGAGTTTTTGTAAGACCATTTGTTTGCCTCTCTATAGAGGAGCTTATCTCTATAGAGAAGCATCGTCCGAAAAATCATCATCTAAAAAAGTGCAAATTGTCGACCAAAAACTACAAGTCATGGACCAAAAATGCATGTTACCGCCTAACAAATGCAATCCGTTTGAAACGTAACTGTTATTTAATTCAGTTTCCTCATTCTGTGCATCGGAGAGTGCTAACAGCCAATATTTTTTTTATAAAACCAGCACTCAGGGGATGGCCCCTACTCATGCAGTGCATTGTGCAGGTTTAGGAAAATAGGTTATAGGAAGGTGGAAAGAGGGAGTAGTGTTTGTGGACATTTCATTTAAATTTACCAATATCGTAACTGACGGGAAAAACTTCCGCAGGAAGATCATTCCACAAGCGAGCAGTGCGGGCAATAAATGAATTTTCCCTGTAATGCATCGTGCGGTTCACTGGACAATCAACTACAAAAGGATGTGCTCTGCGAGAGGTACGAGTACCACATAAAAATATGTGATTATCGGGAACCAAGCCCCTTATCTCTCGAGAACACCTCCCATTATAGTACAGATAGAACAATGAAACACACGCCACATTGCGACGATGCTCCAACGAATCAATAGAGTTGGATACCCTACTGTCATTAATAAGCACCTTCACCCTCTCCTGTACGCGGTCGAGAAGCTTCAAAATAGACTTTGAAGCAACGGCCCATACATGAGAGTTGTATTCCATCTGAGGTCGGATAAGGGTCCTGTAAATAGTAAGAAGGTCGGATGAAGTGAAGTATTTTCTGCACCGTTTTAAAAAACCAAGGCACTTGAATGCTTCCTTCGACACTCGAAAAATGTGATCGTTATAACGAGCATCACAACTAATTCTCATGCCCAGAACATCAAGAGCATCCGCCTCCTCAATATTTACATTACCCATAGATACAGATGACAGAACACCAGTACCAGCATCACACCGGTGTGTCAAAAAACAACATTGGGTCTTGCGCGCATTAAAATCGACCCTGTTCGCGCGGCCCCACTCAGAGATTGTTATCAGGTCACTTGTGAGTGTGTCATTCATGTTCGACCTCCTTGCCCCAATCTCCAAAAGGCTCGGCCTCCGATCAAATTAATATGAATGACAAATGTTGCTGTCATCCGCAAAAGAGTAAATAGGATTCGAAGCAATAGATAGAAGATCATCAAGAAAAATAAGAAAAAGAGTAGGAGAAAGAGTTTGTTATACACTCTGATGGCTTTCGTGTCAGAATTATCAGTTCTTTGATCATTCTTATTTAGTCGCCGTAGTCAAGTAGGTAGTTTGTTGGCTTATTATACGTAAGGCCACGGTTCAAACAGCAGGTCAGACTTCAATATGAAAATATGAAAAATTATTTCTTCCGCGACTTCCTCTCAGCAGATTTCTGGCAAAAACTCTGAGCGTCAAAATAAAAATTTCCATGAAAAGTTTCTCAAAAATCTGTCGTTCGAAGTCGACTTTAAACTTTAGGTCCCGCTACGCATGTATAAAATTAAAACACACAACTTGAGTGATGTGAGAAGCTAGGTCGTAATCATGACTGAAGAGTTGTAATGACCAATTATGTTGTGTATTATCTTTCAGTTTCCTAATCAAAGCCTCATTACCATATGCAACAGGACTTAAATAATAAGGCTTCAGCGCGGCTATAGAAACCTTAGAATAGTTACTCCATGACGGGGGTTAAAAGAAAGATGCCATCTATCACCGTCATTGTTCACCATTGGATGGTTTGCGTTTTTTCTTCTCCTTAAAAATTTCCAAACCAAAAGCATATTCGTTGGTCTCAGCGACTTCTTTTCTGTTGTAGCTTCGAAAACTGAACCTGATTTTGACAAATCATTCGCAAGCTTGTTGCCAATAATGCCACAATGACCAGGTCTCCCGGCATAATCTAATTAGATCATCTGGCATAAGATCGCTTAGCAGTCTTTTACGCTGCCAGACCAGATGTGACCTAAAAACATGTCTCTCCTTAAAGCCTTTAGTGTTGTCCTGATTACCGACATTAATTGTTACCCTAAAGTCTCATAAATATGTATACACGCCTGCAATGCTTTGCTCCTATGAAGGAGAATAATTTTTATTCCAAACTTTATTTCACATTTATTAGTCACTGTTTGACACTGTTAACATGTGTGTGTGTGCAGGAATTAATTTTTCTTTTGTGTGTGTGTGTGTGTGTGCATAACCTCAGCAACCTGAGGTTTTATTTTGAAAAAAAAAAAAAATCAAAATTAATCCCTTACTTGAGGAAAACATGAAAACCAGAAAATCCGTTTTAATAAATCCACGAACTCTCTTACAAGAGCTTTAAAAAATAATGCAATTAAGCGCCTTCGTGAAGTAACGCCTAAAAGTAGGCACACATTTAAAATTTTTTTTTTAAGGAAATTTGTGTATGTATGTGTATGTTTGTACGCTATACACTTTGGTTTTTAGAATTGACACACGGTTTGTTGTTTCAAATGAATATTACAAGCTTAACCCCCTAAATGTAGGCAACGTTTTTTTTTTGTTTATAAAAACCATGTATGCAAAATATTGTTTTCTTTTTTGTTATTTTAAACGCTTAAACAGTTTAAAAAATGCTTTCAAATCATTTCGTTTAACGAATTTTCTTTTTGCCATTTGCCATCTTTGAGAGTAAAAAGCAATTTTCTTGGTCACATTTACTTTCCATGTTTTTTTTTCTTCTATTTTTTTTTTGTAATTTCTGGTATCATTATCTAATGTTGTAGTTGTTATTCGTGTTGTTTTTGTTGTATTTGTTTTAATAGCTTTAACGTTGTTTTTATTACTTTCTGCTGATGTTGTTCGTTAAGCTTTAAGTCGTTTTTTTGCTCCCAAGAACAAGTTTTTTTTTCCGTTTTCGTTTGTCGCCTATTTAAGCGTGTTTAAATTGTTAAAGAAATCAAACAGCAAATGCGGTAGAATTTTTGTCAACATACCACAAACATAAATGCTTCCCCCCTATTCAATTTTTTCTCTCTCTCTGTCACTCTGCCGCTCTGCTCCTCCCTTTCTATCTCTCTTGCTGTGCTGTGTGTGTAGTTAGAATTTTTTTGGTTTTTTTTTTCGTTGAGATTTTTATCTTAATTTCTTTTATTAGATTTCGTGTTTGGAGGTTTGACATGAAAATAATGAAAAAAAAAGAAACCCAAAAGAATCCAAAAAAATATATTTTTAATGTCTATGACATTTAATGATTTACAGTGGGACTGCAAGCGGCAAAAAATTCTTTCCATGACTTCGTAGAACATTTTCAAAAATTTCAGTTAAAATTTAGAATTCATTCGCATTAGAATAAGAAAAAATTTTTTCCATTACCGTTCTAGGTACCATATGGCATTCTGAAAGTATCTCCATCTTACGTAGCTTAAACGACATTGTTCTGATTGCACAATCAATGGCCTGAAACACTTGTTTTCTAACAGGATGGTAACCCTATTATTCTAGAAACTGCTATTAAAATGCAATTGCCAGCTTAATTTAAAAAATTTGTGTTTTTTTTTCAACTAAAGAAATCGCAAGAAGGAGGGAAATCTATTTGCTGTTAATCTAGATCTTTAAGTCGTTTGTGGAGAGTCATTGAACTTTTGAACATTGAATGTTTTTGTCAACATTTTCCTTAGAGCTTGTTCCTTATTTATTACTTTTATGCTTATGGAATGATCTCTACTCAGAAAGTGCATTGTATTGGAACGAAGAAAATAGGTTGTTTAACTTGTAAGCAACAGGAAAGACTTTCTTTGGAAGAAATTGTAACAACCGATGGCTTAACCACAACTTCACAATATCATGACAAATAAGTAGAACTTCTAAGTAGTATTGCTCGCGGGCAACATCTCGATCGCTGATGTTGCCGTAAAACAATCAAACATAAGCCATGTTGCGACAGTGCAATCATAAAGTGGTTCATGCTTTACTGTCATTAATACCATGAGTACTTTCGCTCTCTCCTGGATTACAACTCCTTAATCTGGTTCACAACCTAACTTCTCAATACGTTCTCTATACTGTGTGTGTTGATTTTGCCCATGAGTAGCAGAGGACATACATTTTAACTGTCGACTCCGAACGATAAGAATTTTTTTTAAGAAACTTTTCAATACAATTTTATTTCGTTCTTAGAGTTTTTGCCAGAAGACTGCTGCTGAGACGAAGTCGCTGAAAGAAATATATCGTTCTGTTCGAGTTGTCAGAGCCAGGGATTGAATCCCGTATACTCATCTAATAAGCCAGCACACTATCTAACAGACTACGGTGACTGCGTTGGATGGTCATTGGATTTAGGGAAAGAAGGCAATCCGTTCTCTTCAATCCATTGTGCTTTCTAGACGTGTATTAATATCTTCTCTACAATCTTTGTTTTATTTTACTCTTGAAGCAACAAAACTCATGGACATTATTTGGTGTTGGTATGGTTATATTAGAAGTCGCCGTAGTCTAGTAGGCAGTGTGTTGGCTTATTAGACTGAAGGCCCAAGTTCAAATCCCAGGTCAGACATCTAAACGTAAATATGAAAATATTTCTTCGGCGATTTCCTCTCAGCAGATTTCTGGCAAAAACTCTGAGAGTAAATAAAATTGCCATGAAAAGTTTTTCAAAAATATGTCATTCGGAGTCGACTTTAAACTGTAGGTCCCGCCACTCATGTATAAAATTAACGCACACAACACGAGTGGTGTGAGAAGCTAGGACGTTGTACAATGGGTCAATTCGACCTCCGGGTACTGTACTTGTCACAGTTGACAAGTACACGTCCTCTAACCTAACCTAACCTATGGTTATATTAAAAGTCGCCGTAGTCTAGTAGGCAGTGTGTTGGCTTATTAGACTGAAGGCCCAAGTTCAAATCCCAGGTCAGACATCTAAACGTAAATATGAAAATATTTCTTCGGCGATTTCCTCTCAGCAGATTTCTGGCAAAAACTCTGAGAGTAAATAAAATTGCCATGAAGAGTTTTTCAAAAATATGTCATTCGGAGTCGACTTTAAACTGTAGATCACGCCACTCATGTATAAAATTAATGCAAACAACATAAGTGGTGTGAGAAGCTAGGTCGTAATCCTGACTGAAGGGTTGTAATGACCAATTATGTATGTTATGTATGTATGGTTATGGAAACCAGTGTTATTACTGAATCTAACATTACCTTACGTTATCGTTTATTGCAACTATGCTTAGGCAGTACAGGCCTCAATACCATCTGGTATTGAAAGAAAAAAAAAAAATCGACAGGAAAAATATTTCACTCGCGGTGCCACTGTGTCTTAACAGATGATTTTTTTTCCCTGCCTGCCAGAATTTTATTTCGAAAATATTCTCGAAATTATTTTTATTTGTGTGTGTGTGTTGGTGATGGTGGTGGCGGTGGTGGTGATGGCAGTGTTTTCATGTTTTTATAACTGTTGTGGTCTCTCTCCCCTACTATCCTACCCTCTTCGCTCTGTATTTAAAATTTCCATAATAATTGTCGTGTCGTGTATTATTTTTTTTTGTTTGTTTTTCTCTCTAATTTTTCTAACCAAAAATGCTTGCCACTCTCATTATAAAGATCTTGAAAATTTTTTTATTTTTCTTCTTCTTGTTGTTGTTACTTGCTTTTGTGTTATCTTTTGTTTCACTTATATGGTTGTTATTGTTGTTGTTGTCGTTTTTGTTTTTCAAATAGAATATTTTAAAGCGTAAAACTAAAACGTAGAAAAAACAAATTTGAATGCCTTTAAAAATAAATATAAAGGAACTCTAAAGAGAGAGAGAGAGAGAGAGAATGAAGATGATGGCGTGAGTGTGTGTGCTGTTGAAATTAAAGGCAATTAGTATTATTGTTAAATGTAGTTGTAGTAAGTATTGCTGTTGTTGTTGTTGGTTGTTGCTCTAATTATGCCTTTGTTGCCTAAATAGTTGAATATCCTTAAATATTGATGTTGTTTTACAAATGCGTGTAAATGTTTAAGTATTTGCTTTAGTATTTGTGTGTGTGTATGTGTGTGCTTGTACTTAAGGGAACTGTTATAATGTTCAAAGAGCTTAACCAAGTGAGTAAATATAATACTGTTTGCTTCTTTATTGTTGTTGTTGTTGTTGTTATTATTATTGTTAAGCCTGTTAAGTTTGTTGTAAAATGTTCACAAGTTAATTATTTAACATGATTGTGTTAAGAGTTATCACTGTTGTTGCCATTGCCATTATTATTATTCCTATTATTCCTATTATTGTTGTTGCTGTTGTTGTTGTTCTAGTTTAATTTCAACTACACAAACACACACACACACACAAGCACACATAAAACAAATAAACGTAACCACTATTATTATATCGTGTAATATTAAATTAAAATAGAGAGTCTTATACATGGTTATCCATTTAAAGGTTTCAAAACTTTCTAGTGTGCCAACGCTGTAGTCAGCTGTTAAATATCTTTCATACGAAGTGCAATTAATTTAACACGTTGACTGCCAACTACGAGATAACTCGTAGATTGCATTCCCTTCTAGGGTGCCAAACTAAGAGTTATCCCGTACTCACGAATGTTTTTTTTTTATAGCTTTACGAGCTAAAGGTTGTGAATCTTCGAAAGACATTGGTAGCCCGGTCTACCAATGTGCACGATTCGCAGTAAGACTTACTCTCGGCTTGCTAAACGCATACGTACTAAACCCAACCAAGTTCGTCACACTTCCATTAAATCGCCCCCCCCCGGGACCACAATCAAGTATTACATCGGGGGATGTAATGCTGTTCTTGCTCTCTCTAATATTCTCTGTTGTATCAGAGCATCAGGTTATCCACGTCATCGGGGGTCACCTGGGATTCAATCGTCCTCTCCAAGAAATTTCTTTGGTATTCGTTGCGCGGGCACGTAAAGAATACATGCTCCGCTGTTTCGCTCGTGTTATGACATGATGGACACGCTTCATCCACATCGTTCACATACTTGTAGAGGTACTCACTAATGTAAAAAAATCAAATTGTGGTTTTTTTTGCCAAGTTTTCTGAAAATTGCCGTGGCACTCAACGTGTTAATGAAGGGTTTACCATTTACGATCGCCATATTGATCGTTAAACAGCTGTTTTTCAGCTTTACAGACTGATTATGAGCACCTTAATGGTCTTACAAACCAAGGAATTGATAGGTTAGGTTAGGTTAGAGGACGTGTACTTGTCCGTTAAGACAAGTACAATACCCGGAGGTCGAAATTGACCCATTGTACAACGTCCTTGGAGAGGGAAGGAAATAGAGGGAATAGGATGAAAGGATGGTATAAGGGTAAGGGGAGGATGGGAATCACACAGAAAGAAACAGACACAAACAAGGGTTGAGCGCGCGACTACATTTATGAAGCCCTAGCACCTCTCAACCAGCTCAAACTGCTAATGAATCTGTGGAGAGCCTTGATGTCGGCTCTCGACACAGAACTCAAGCTCTCAAAGAAGGCTCTGTCAAGGGTCCTCAACCTCAACCTACCAAGGGCTGGGCAGTTACAGAGGAGGTGTTCGATAGTCTCTAACTCCTCCTCATCGCAACATACCCTGCAATAGTCTGGCTGGGATCTGTTCCAGATCCCCGTCAGCGACCTAATCTCGCAGTGCCCTGTGATAAATAAGGGTACTTGATAAGATTTTTAAGAAATTTGAAGAGACTGGAAGAGTTATACGCGTAGCCTGGCCTGTGCATCATTGCAATGTACACTCTGCCAAAATATCGCTTCTGTTAGGGAAAGTGTAGCAGATAATCCAAATTAATCGATTTTGCGATATTCTCAGCAATTGTAGTCTAGTAGGGAGTGTGTTGCCGTATTAGACGAAAGACCACGGGTCAGACCACAGGTCAGATATTCCGAATGAAACGAATTACGGAAAAAAGATTTCTTCGGCAACTACCTCTTGTCATGAAAAGTTTATTAAAAGTCTGTCGTTCGGAGTCGACCCGCCGCTTATGGATCAAATTAACACACACACAACATGAGAGGTATGAAAAGTTAGGTTGTAGTCCTAACTAAAGGGTTGTAATGACCAATTAAGTTAAGTAAGCCATGAAATGTAACTTAAAAGTATCGGCTACTGTAGCCCTTATATTCAAGGTCATTTAAATGACATTGTATTTCGTACAAAAGTCGCCGTAGTCTAGTAGGTAGTGTGCTGGCTTATTAGACGTAAGGCCATGGTTCAAACCCCAGGTCAGACATCAAATTGAAAGATGAAAAAATATTTCTTTGGCGTCTACCTCTCAGCAGATTTCTGGCAAAAACTTTGAGCGTTAAAATAAAAATTGCCATGAAAAGTTTCTCAAAAATCTATCGTTCGAAGTCGAATTTAAACTGTAGGTCCCGCCAGGTCAGGTCAAGTCAGGTCGGAGTGGTAGCTCTGATATCACAAAGCTCACTTGAGCACGCATAGCGGCCCGTTGTGATGCCACGGGTGAACGCAGTCCCTGTACTAACCAAGTTCCACCAAAATCAGGGAAAAGGAAGAAGTTGGTCAGCGCAAGGGCTGCACTGGAAAACCAGCCAGAAAGTTTGACGAACAAAGCTATATCCTTGATGTCAATAGATGATAGCTCCGTTAAGCTGACAAGGAATGGGGAGCCAAATAACATACATATATCTGCACCTCGCAAGATATGGGCATTGGCAAAGAAAGTGGATAACAGTCTCCTCTTCCTCAGTGGATCTGCACCCACGTCAGAAGTCGTTGGAAGGGAGCCTTATTCTTTCCGCGTGTCTACCCATGACGCAATGACCTGTAAGCACGGCCACTGCAGTCGAGATGACATCACGACCGAGACCAAGTAATCGGTTGGTACGCCTTCTATCCATCTTGGGCCAGGTGAGTCTAGCGGTGGAGCAGGACTCCTCATTGACCCAGGATAGGTTGGCGTCACGAAAGAACTTCCGCGCAATGGTCAGCTTGACAGAGGCAAATGGCATGTCCAATTCAACAGAAGAGGATTCCGGAAGGAGCGCACCAGCTCTGGCGAGCTCATCCCTACAGTTTCCCAGAATTTCACTGTGCAGGCTGACAATGATTGAACTGGCACAGGTGCCAAAAGGGGTCCACCTCGAAGTAATGCAACCGTGGTTCCGAGGTGGAATGATACCCCGGTGAGGAGACAAGGCGGGTTTTTAGTCGGTATACCCAGTGGGAGAGTCCGACATACCATGTATGGTGACGACCTTCATGAATGCATAAAGCATTTTCCCTCCTTCCCGCAAAAAAAAAAAAAAAAAACTGTGCCCAGGAACCCACACCAGAGAGACACTGGTGAAGCGTCCCGAGAGAAGGTCGAGACAGCGGCGACATTCCCTAACGATCCTGAAGTTATTCACGAAACCCGATAGAGATCTTATCGCGGCCTGACTATCAGAAAAGACCGAGACGAGAGTGAAAGGAGCATCGTTGACGAGGATCCATTGAGCGGCCCGGTAAATTGCCATCACCTCCGCCTGAAACACGCTGCAGTAGTCCGGCAGACGGAGAGAAATATTCAGGTCCAGTTTCCCAGAGTAGACACCGCTTCCAACACCATTATCGAGTTTAGAGCCGTCGGTATATATATCCAGGACTTCCGGTGGGACGACCGTATTAGGATTCCAGTCATCACTACTCGGAATCAGAGAGTGGAAACGTCTGTCAAGACAATATTCAGCAGGGAGATAGTCCCTTTAAACTGTCGTAGTCGACTTTAAACTGCAGGTCCCGCCACTCATGTATAAAATTAACGCACACAACATAAGTGGTGTGAGAAGCTAGGTTGTAATCCTCACTAAAAAAGGGTTGTAATGGCCAATTATGGAAAATATGTAAGTATCGGCTACTGTAAGCATTATATTGAAGGTCATTTAAATGACATTGTATTTCATACAAAATGACAATGCCAAGGTCCATACGTGCGAATAAAGAAGAAATGTCTTTGAAATCAGATCTCTATGCGGGTATCTTATTGAAATTTACTTTTGAAACTGAATGGTGGACAACCCTTTAAAGGGCCTCCATATAAATTAAATGAAAACAAAAGAAAATAAAAGAAATTAGAGAGAGAGAGAGAAGAAGAGCATGGCAAGTCAAAAGGTCTCTTCTTTATTAAACGAATTCAATTATAAACGAAAATGTGCTCGTGAAACATAAACAAACGAACGAATAAACAAGCAAATTGCAGAAATAGCAGCAGCAGCAGCACTAGGAGGAAAACTAAATACTTCAGAGCATAACTACACAGTTATTGTTATTGTTGGTTTTGTTTTCCTTTTTTTTGTTTTCTTTTTTCCTTTATTTTACTTTTTTATATATTATTGCGATATGTAAGTGTGTAAGTGTGTGTGGCTGTGTATGCCTGAGTGTTTGTTTATGCATTCTTTTTCTATGTTTTTTTTCTTCTTTCGTTGCTGTTACAAATTAATTACAATAAACGACGGAAATGTATAAAAATGCAGCACTCTTTGGTCTCTTTGTTGTTGTTATTATTTGTTGTTTTTATTAGTGTTTACGTTTGTTTATGTGTATGTGTTTGTGTTTGTTTTAATGCTTTAATATTAAATATAATAAAAGAACATAGCGGATAAGAGAACAGAGAACTGAAAGCAAAGCTTTAGCAGAAGTGTATGTGTTGTGTTGTGTGGTACATGTACATATGTATGTATGTATGCAGTAGTAAATGAATAATTGTATCCTCCATGAACATGTTTAAGTATATTTGTGTAAATGATAAGTGCCTTTGATGTTGTTGTTGTTATGCTTTCATTATAATTCTTGTTGTTCAGCTGAGTTGTATTGCGTTGAGTGTTGTTTTCTCTGTTCGTTATATTACAAGAGAGCTCTTCACATAACATTAACGTTTTAAACACACACACACACACACGCATATATATGTATATATGTAAGGTTCAAATTTAGTAATAATAAAAATAGTTTATCTTAAAAATATAATAGCAAAAGAATTGTTTTATTTCAAAGCATATAATGGCAAAAGAATAGTTTTATTTCACAAATATAATGGCAAAAGAATAGTTTTAATTCACAAATATAATAGCAAAAAAAATTGTTTTATTTCAAAAATGTAATAGTAAAAGAATTGTTTTATTTCAAAGAATATATAAATCCACTGCTTCGACTACAAACAACGCGTCGGCTTCCACTTTTAACTACTGACTGACTGACTTTCTCCTCTTACGTTTCTACACCATGCTTGACCGATATTACACTTGACCGATGTTACACCGCATCTTAACCCCTTAAACAACTTTACACTCGGCCATCCTGATAATCATCGGTCTCCGATGAAAGGACCTCTTCCTCATCATAACCTTTCCATGGTTTCATGAAATCACCGCTAGTTGACGTGTTGTTCGGACCTTCAAATTGTGCTGCTTTTGATACATCATATCGTTCATTACGCTTTACTCTCTCTACTCTGTATGGGCCCAGAAATTCGTTTGCTAACTTTTTTCCTGCTGTAAACTGGGTACGTTTGATTGCTACCAGATCACCGACTGTATAGGACTGATGATTTTTTCGACCTTTATCATATTGTTTTTTATACGCTTCTTGTGCTTTAAGGATTTGTTGTTTAGCTTCGTTTCGCAGTTGTTGACGATCTTTGTCAAACTCATCGACGAGTTCATTCTGTAATATGTCGAGGATTCTGTTTTCAGGCGTAATCTTCATTTTGATACCAAACAAAATTTCGAACGGAGTGGACCGCGTTGAACTGTGAACACAAGAGTTTAATGCCTTTTGCACCTGCCCAACGAATTTGTACCACTTTGAAGAATCTTCGTATGACAATTTGGCTATGATTGATAAGATACAGCGATTCACTCGCTCGATTTGTCCATTGCCTCTCGGAACACCTGTGGTTGTTAAAATATGCTCGATTGCATTCTGTTCGCAATACTCTTTAAAATGTTGAGAAGTGAAAGCTGCTCCTTTATCACTAATAATACGATTGGGGTTTCCAAAAGTGTCTGACCATACAACTAAGTTTTTTATAACTTCATCAGTATTTGTTGTCTTTGTTGTAAAAAGCCATATGAATTTTGAAAAACCGTCAACTATGGCTAATATATACTTGTACTTCTTACATGTTGCATCCATTGGCCCCAAGTGGTCAATATGTAAAGTATGAAGTGGTAAATCACCTTTTTCAATGCAGTGTAGCATACCCTCTTTTTTACCTAACTTTTTGTTGTGTATAATGCATTTTATGCAGTTCTGTACAATCTGTGTAACCTTCTTTTCAACATGTGGTATACAAAATTGTTGTTTTACTGCGTGCATTGTTTTTGCGACAGCCAAGTGTCCGTTTTCATGACAACTTTTAATAATTTCAGCTTCCATAGCCTTCGGAACTAACAGTAGATCATTTCCATCAACTGACTTGTAAATCACACCGCCTTTAATTTTAAAATCTTCGTAAGCATGAGATTGAAGTATTAATGATATAGCTTTAATGTAGTCATCTTTTTGTTGCATACGCCTGATACGAGCAGTTACTTCTGAAGAGATTACCATCACGTTCGTTGGGTATCTACTCAAGCAGTCTACGTGTTTCATCCTGGTTCCTGGTCGATGCTCTACTATGTAAGAAAAATCCTGCAGGTACATCACCCATTGTGCTACATCTCTTGGGATATCTTGTTTTGCTATTGTCTGCTTAAATGCTGCACAGTCAGTAACTAATTTAAATTCAACCCCCAGAAGGTAGTGACGAAATTTCTTAATCGCAAGGTAGGCTGCTTTCACTTCCATAATATAACTGTGTAATTTAGATTCTTGAGGTGAAGCTCTTTTGCTCCAATAAAAAACAGGATGAAGTTGCTCATCAAAAAGCTGAAAAAGTGTTGCACCAAAACCTTCTTTAGATGCGTCTGTGTGTAACTCTGTTCTAGCATTTCTACAATAAATTTTTAAAACTGGTTCGCTGGTGATAATCGACTTCAATTCTTCTATTGCCGATAGTTCTTTGCACGTCATTTGAAATGGAGTGTCTTTTTTCAACAAATTAGTAAGCGGTTTAGCAATATGGGCGTATCTTTGCACAAATTTTCTAAAATAGCCCGTAAGACCAAGAAAAGCCTGAACATCCTTTACATTCTTTGGCGTTGGAAATTTTTGAACCGTCCTTATTTTAGATTTACTCGGTGAAACAGTACCATGTTCAACAGTATGGCCCAGAAACTCAATTTTATTTTTCAAAAACGAACATTTTGACCATTTAAATTTTAAGTCGAATTTAGCAGCTCTATCCAAAACAAGCTTTAACTTTTCCAAACACTCTTCAGTAGTCTCACCGTATAATATAATATCGTCTATGTAGATCTCCATGACGTCCGTATTAATAAGATTTTGAAAAATATAACTTACGTATCTGATGAAGTTAGCTGGAGAGTTGCAAAAACCAAACGGAGCTCTGTTGAACTCATACACACCTTGTTTGGTGATAAACGCTGTATACTTCTTGCTGTCTTCATGCACAGGAACATGAAAAAAACCGTTTTCGAGATCCATTGCGATAAATACTTTCGCTTTTTGTAATTTCAATAAAACATCGTCAATAAGTGGTACCGGAAAACAGTCTTTTAACACCATTTTATTGAGTTGACGGTAGTCTATGCACACGCGATAATCACCGGACTTCTTTTTAGTCAAAACAATTCTACTAGCCATATCCGACACTGATTCTCTAATAATTTCTTTTTCAAGCCACTCCGCAATTTGATTATTCACTATCTGTTCTTGTTGAATAGGAAGACGACTTGGAGAGTGACGGAACGGTTTAAATTCATTATTCAATATTATTTTCATCGATATCGGACATTCTTCGCGCGGCACGACCGGTTTATACGAATTAATCAATTTTTCAACTTTCTCTTTATAAGGTAAATCAACATCCAGTTCTATAAGATTTATGTTATACACGTCAAGTTCATTTACGGTTTCATTAGAACCTTTATTCTCGAAAGTAAAACCGTTTTCACCACTATAGAACTTAAACTTTCTTGTGAAATCATAGCCCAAAATGGCTTCACACTTAATCGTATTATTCGGTACAATAACGAAATCATGGTCTGTTTCAACTGTATCAACTTTAACACTTCCTGTGAAACAACCGATAGGTATTGTCTTTTTGTTACCGAAACCGAATAGTAAAGTCTTATTATTTCGTAATTCGCAGTCTTTATAATTCGATTTAAATACATGTTCTTTAATAATCGAAACGTCAGATCCCGTATCAACAAGACATTCAAGCTCTTTACCGTTTATGGTTATTGTTTTATACCGATTTTTGTCCACGATGACATTAACCGATTTTTCAACATCTTTTTTGTTGAACGTATTTAAACGACAATCTTTAGCAATGTGTCCGAATTTATTGCATTTAAAACACTTCGACAACGATTTGCATTCATATTTTTTATGTTCCGTAGAACCACAATTAAAGCATCTTTCTTTTTTCATTTGAAAGCCTTTATTATTTTTTGTTTTATTTTCGTCACTAAATTCACTTCTTATATGCTCATAAATTTCATATCTTTCGCGAAGTTCTTTAAATGTTGTTGCACCGTATAGTTGATATTTATATTCCGATTTCATTTTTAACCCATCGACTATATAGCGAATTACCGAGAGCTCATCAAAATTGCCTAAGGTTGCAATTTTGCGCATTTGCAGCATATACTCGTGAAAAGATTCGTTTTCCGATTTACGTTTGTTGCTTAACATTTTGTGCACTTCATTACAATTATATGTCTTTCTAAATTCACAAACTAATTGTTGCTTTAAATCATTGTAGTTGGTAACATTCACTGTTTCTAGAAATAACTTGGCCGTTCCCGAAACTTTATTACGACATTGCACATATTTTTGTTTTTCCGTCAATTCATATGCACTTGCGTTACTTTCAAAAGTATCGAACCAATCGTCTATAGGTATATTTTTACCATCAAAGTCTGGTATAATTTTAGAAAAGTTTTCGACCGAAATATTAATTTTTTCTTGAGCGTCTTCCTCTCTCGCGATTTTTAAAGTTAAAAGTTTAATTAATTCACTTAATTGTTCATTAGCCATTGTGTCGTTTTTTGCTTCTATGTTATTGTTTTTATTTGTCTCTATGTTTTTTCTTTCTTTGTTTATGTTTTCAATTTGACTTTCTTTACTCGAATCTCCTACTTCTTTTTCACTTAATTCTGTATCACTGTCCTTTTTTACCTTTGCATTTCTACTATCTTTGTCTACAACTTCAAATTCTTTTCTATTTGCCTTTACACTTTTAAGTTCTTTATTCATTTCTTTATTTTTACTTTCCTTGTTGACACTTTGCATGTCATCAACATTTAAAGCACTCGTTTTCAAACTGTTTCTGTCAAGTTCAACTAATTCTTTTAATGGCTCTTTAACTTCACTGGCATCAGCTGTTTCCAATGATTTTAAAACTTTGTAATTTAAATGTTCTTTTTCAACTCTTTCGTTTTGTGGAGAGTTTGCTTGCTTGTTCGCTAAACTGAGAGTATTTTCTTGAGTATTTTCTTTTATGCTTTTTGTCCTTGATCTTGTCTTATATTGTTCTTTATTAAATTCGAAGCCGTTATTTTTGTTCATTACACATGTACATATATAAAAGAAATCTGTGTTGTTGCTATTTGTTTTTCTTCTTTTTTCTAGAAATTTATGGAACACTATTTCTTGATGTAGTATTTTACACAAGTTTGTCACTTTATTATTACACTTTTATATAAAATTTAATGTCACAGAAATTGCAAATTTTCACTTTTTAGTTTTTATTTTAGGCACGGTTGAGCCCCCAAATGTAAGGTTCAAATTTAGTAATAATAAAAATAGTTTATCTTAAAAATATAATAGCAAAAGAATTGTTTTATTTCAAAGCATATAATGGCAAAAGAATAGTTTTATTTCACAAATATAATGGCAAAAGAATAGTTTTAATTCACAAATATAATAGCAAAAAAAATTGTTTTATTTCAAAAATGTAATAGTAAAAGAATTGTTTTATTTCAAAGAATATATAAATCCACTGCTTCGACTACAAACAACGCGTCGGCTTCCACTTTTAACTACTGACTGACTGACTTTCTCCTCTTACGTTTCTACACCATGCTTGACCGATATTACACTTGACCGATGTTACACCGCATCTTAACCCCTTAAACAACTTTACATATATATATATATATACATGTATATATACATATACACATGCAGTTTATTAATTATGAGAATATGTACAAACTATTACTGGCTCTACTCATGTTAATTGTAAGTATTTTTTGGGGGGCATTTTATATTGAATTGAGTACGCGGATTTATTTTTATGAATTAAAAACTTATTCTTATAGGCCAGCTTTAGGAAATATTAAACTGTTACCCTGAAAGACCTTTAGGAAATGTTGAAAGCCATTTGGTGGAATGCCATTCTAATTAAAAAGGGTAAAATTTTTATATTCAAACTCAAGGGTTTTGCATCAAGTAGGTTTTGGTTTGACAGGAAAACAGAAGTACAGTGTATGGTGATTAGATTTGAATTTACATTTACAATGTAAAGGACCTCTGTAGCAAAAGAACTTAATAATTATTCCCTGTAATCCAATGTGGAATCAATATTGTGGCAACAGCACTTTGGTAGGAGTTGTTTTAAATGAACATAAACTATAACAAAATTCAGAATAGCCTCGGCATTAAGCAAAAACAAGGCGGGAAAGACTGCCTGAGAGTAGTAGTAGCTCAATGCTGATCTATTCAGATCCTATATGAATGCTTTTTTGCTTTCTTTCAGTTTTAACAAGATTATGAAGGCGATGACAGGTAACTGATCGACTGTAGCAGGTGCCAAAATGATGTATTGATTGCAGTATATTGACTGTAGTGGCAAGGATTGAGTACTTGTTACACTCTCTTTGAATGGTCAGAACGATTCCAGAATATACAGGGTGGCTGATATGTATTGCAACCAACTTCAGGTTGTTATCATTTGTAAACCGCTCGTCTGACAGCTGACAGATTTATTCCAGTGACAGTTCATTTTATTATTTACAAGCTTACAAAAGCATTTTGATCTATTGCATTCAGAAAAAAAATTACTAGTGATGGAATTCAAGCGTGATAGTGTGATTGCTTTATATTTGGCTGGAAAACCACAGGTGGCTATCCTTAGAGCCCTCCAGCATTTAAATGTGAATAAATCTTTTGTTTCTCGTACCATTGCTCGTTGCCGTGATACTGGCAGTGTTGCATCGCGTCCAAAAAGTGGAAGAAAAAAAAACGGTAACAACACCAGAAATGATCCGAAAAGTGAAGGCCAGATTTGATCGAAATCCACGCCGCAGTGGTAGAAAAATTGCTCGTGAGCTGAACATATCGCGAGAACGGATGCAACACATATTGAAAAATGAGCTTGGACTAAAGCCATTGAAGTTCCAAAAAGTGTAAGAGCTCACCGATGGACAAAAAAAGTTAGGAAGAAGTTACTTCGCTTGCACGAAAGTGGCCAGTTACCGAATTTGGTTTTCTCCGATGAGAAGCCATTCCAAATTGAGCAGTTTGTGAACAAACAAAATGATCGGGTTTACTTGCCAAAGAGGTCAGCTGAAAATTTACACCTGCGATTGGCCACCAGAACTCAAGCGTCGCCGATGGTAATGGTGTGGGCCGCCGTAACGGCCGATGGTCGCTCCCCTCTCGTATTTATCGACCGTGGGGTCAAAATAAATGCCGAATATTATCGGAAAATGTCTTAAAGACAGTATTGAAGCCCTGGGCAGACCATGGACATTCCAACAGGACTCAGCACCACCGCACTCAGCACGCGTCAACCAAGAATGGCTTAAAAAGGAGGTTCCTCGTTTCATTTCTACCGCACAATGGCCACCAAAATCTCCGGATCTCAATCCGTTGGACTTTTGCGCCTGGGGCACTAAAAAATACCAAAGTGTCGATCATCTCAAGACGGCGCTTCGCCGGGAATGGGCCAAAACACCGCAGAGCCACTTTCGTGCAGCCTGTGATGGCTTTGTCGGCCGTTTGAAGGCCATAATTCGTACCAAAGGTGGCCAATTCGAACAAATCTAAACTGATCTAAAATTTGATGTTATTTCCAACATTTTTTGCTTTTGAACAATAAAATTAAAAAAAAAAATATTAAAAAAATATAGCGCTTTACTTTGTTGCATTATATATCAGCCACCCTGTATAGAATTTGGTGAGAGAATGAAGTCTTATTCTTTTAATTGTATTCTAATGTAATCGAAACTAAGGCATTCGGATTTGTAGCACAGCACTACACACCAGAGATCAGCAATGAATCGTTTTTTCGCTACACATAAGCACTCACATGAAATTTTGAATATAAGTGAGTTAACAATACATATTGAAATTTAACTAGGTATGTACTCTTTTTCATTCATACTCACACTACAACGTTGATTTATAAGTACAGGTCAGGTTGCAATGAGTATAAGTACAACGTTGACATCAAACTCATACCATTCGAAATTTGTTTGATTCATAAGCAAGCCTACTCATTTATTTATCATTTAGATTCATAACTTTAGAAAAATATGTACTTCGAGTCACTCGAGTCATTCATCAAAATTTACAGTCTTAGTTGTTGTTGCATTTAAAACAACAAAAGAAAAAAGACACATAAGCAAAAACAGAGACAGAGCAGCATGCAGAACAAACACACAACCATTTAGTGAGTATTTTAGTGTTTGTACGCGATTCATACTTATTTTATGCTTCGTGTATATGTTGAGTTATGGAGGAGAGTCGAAATCAACAACATTATACGTGTTGTGTGTTCTTAAGTATGAATGTGTGATGAGTCTGACTTCAAACTGTGAATATGAGTAGAGAGAGGTTCCATGATATTAAAATAAGTATGAATGCGTATAAGTATCAGAAATTATGAGTATGATTCGATTCTACTTATGTTTTTGGAATACAGTGGACCCTCGGTTAACGAACGCCCCGCATAACGAACATTTCGTATAACGAACACTTTTTTTTATGAAAAAAAAGTTTCGCTTAACGAACGAAGTTTCGCATAACGACAAAAAAAAAAAAGGGGAAAATAAAATCTCTTCTTGTTTATCATTCAGAGAATCCACGTGCCATCGAAAAGCATAATGTTGACAAGAGCAAGCTAATTGTTATGTGGAAGTCCAACAGTAAAGCTTGGATGACACTTTTACTAACTGGATCAAAAACGTGCAGAAATATTCGACTGAGAAGGATTTGCCTCTTCGTGTATGGATAACGCTCCTTCACATCCACCAAGTTTGCAAGGTGATCTCATTGAAGAGTTGAAATTTTATAAAAATCCACTTTTTGCCTCCTAATACAACACCATTGCTTCAGCCCATGGATCAGGAAGTTATTTCAAACTTTAAGAAGCTCTACACTAAAGAACTTTTCCAGCAACTTTGCATTGCTTTCAAGTGACTGAAAAAACCAATCTCACTTTAAAGGAGTTGGAAAAATCACTTTCATATTGTTGGCTGTCTCAAAATTATTGAAACGGCATGGTATGGCGTTACTAAGAGAACACTTGAATCTTCATGGAAAAAACTTTGGCCCGAACACTTTGCCGAAAGCACATTTGAAGAACTCGACGTAGTATCCACTGATCCAATAACCAACGACATTATATCTTTAGCTGAACAGATTGGATTAGTTGTGGATAGCAATGATATTGCTGTGCTTGTGGCAGAGAACAATGAAGATCTGACTACTGAAGACCTTGTGAAATTGCAATGTCCTTTAGAACAAGAAGTTGAGCAGTCAACTTTATCGGACGAGGAGATAACAGAAGAACCGCAATCGTCTAGTGCAATCAGAGAAATGCTGAATTCATGGGAGTCTATGGCATAATACATTAAAAAGCATCACCTCAACCAGACAGTGGCTATACGTGCAACAGAATTTTTTAACGATAATACTGTGTCTCATTTTCAACAAATTTTGAAGCGACGTCAGAAACAAATGACACTAGACAGTTTTTTGTTAAAAGAAAATTTGGTATGCATGTACCCATTATAAAAAAAATTTATTTTCTATTTTCCTTTATCTTCAAGAGATACATATGTATTGGTTTATTTTTTCCGTTTTAAAAGTTTTGAAGTATTTTTTGTAACTTTCTTTTAAAGAAAAGTTCAAATTAAAACATATTAGTGTGTAGCTTTTTCGATCTGGAACGGATTAATTTATTTTAGTCGTTTTGCTTAACGAACTTTTTGCATAACGAACGAGGTGCTGGAACGAATTAAGTTCGTTAACCGAGGGTCTACTGTACTCATTGCTGATCTCAGATTACACACTACACCACACAACATTTAAAGCAGGACAGATTAGAGAATTTATTTTTACTGATAAGACAACAGCAGACCCTTATGGTGCTCGTAGTCTGATGTAGTAAGTAGATGAGATGGCTTCTTACTGAGACTGAAAGCGAGTCTGAATTGAAGCCATAAGTTTGTTGACAAATTTTATTTGATTCTTTATCACATATAGCATTATTTTGTTTCGTTTTATTAAAGAAAAATAGTAAATAATAACCCTTTCAATAATAATGAATATTTTATTTAATTTTTAATAACTTCACCCTCTCTTAATAGCTTAATCGACTGACTGACTGAATGACTGGCTATGCTATTAAACATTTTAAAATAATTTTTCTCTTCTGCTCTCTTTGTGACCTTTTTTCCTCTCTTTCTATCTCTTTTTTCTCTGTGCATCTCTCATCCATTTTGATGAAACTTTCCAAGTTAATTATTGTCAAACGTCATACGTTTTAACGCAAAGTGCCTCACATGTACCGCTTCTACTACCTTTTCGCTTTTCTCTGCATAAGTTCATATGCGTATCAGTGTATGAGTGTTGAAATGTATTTTTTTTTATGTATATGTATGCGTGTGTGTGTGTGTATGTTTGTATGTTTGTATTTAAAGTGTAAGTTTTTGCAAAATTTTTACCAATTTTTTTTGCAGTTACGTGTTGCTGTTCTGGTTGTTGTTTCAAAAGTGCAAAAAGTGACACACACAGGGAAAAAATGTCCAAAAAAGATGTGGTAGTAGGGGGGGGGGGGGGTGAGGTGTTAAAGCTTTTGTTAAAAGTGCATCAAAGTACATTAGGATATGCCACTCATCGTTACATGTTTTATTTAACGGTTCTACAGCACATATAATTACAACACAAACACACATACACACACATTTACACATATTAAGCACTGGCACAGTGGGTTTGTAGTAAATAAAGGAGGCAGAATTTTACTTATTTGCTTTTAAAATAATTTTGAGAAACGTAAAGTTAAATAAACTCCGCTTAAAGCTATGATTTCAATGAAATTTTTAATTCTTAGAATACCTAAGACCTTGTCATTAGGCCATATGAAATACAATAACATTTAAATGATCGCCTTTGCACTTTTTCGAGCACTATGGTTGGTATCCCTTGAGGAGATTATCAGCTTAGACACAGCCAAATCTAACGGCGTCAAATCATTTACTTCGAAAAATAATTTTTTTTAATTTAATTTTTTTATTCATTTTAATACCCTTCAGCCCATAGTGCTTAGATTTTTTCAGTCATTTTAGTCCTGATATATTTCTGTTTGTCTCAATAACATTCACCATAAATGAGTCGATGTGTGTGTAAAAATACAATCACTTGCATATCATCTCTCTCTCTCTCTCACTCATATACTCTTCAACACACATACTCTCCACATTCACAGTAGAACAATGCATTTGTGAAAGTGCAAGTATATGGTAGGCGATGAGGTCTGTTGTATATCAGCTGCTGTTTGTAACACACGATAAAAAGTCAAAAGTGCAGCGGAATTGAAATTTAGTTGAGGATAAGATGCTTCAAAGTAGTTGGAAACTATTTCTCGAATAGGATCGTATGCTACGTACATGGAAAAAGGTGGTGAATAATACGACTTTATGACAGGATTTAGGTTTGAATAGGAGGCAGTGAATTTGAAAAATTGTGAAGAAGCATGGCTTCAAGAATTATTAGAGGATCACGAGTATTCAGAGGATATATGTTTACTTTCAGTTTAAGCAACAAAGGTGCTGCTAGCGAGTCCCAAAAGCATTCACTGGTCTCCGATCCTGCACAGGCCATCTTGTACGCCCGTCTGTTCTAATAAAAACTCCGATGACCAGAAATCCACATTAACGTCGGCTTAGAAAAGAGGCTGAGGGTATTTAATTAAGCCCATGTGATCTAATTGCACCAGAAACACAGATATGCCCAACTGCTTTTCTAAGCAATTCAAGATGTTAACGAATATCTCTGCCTGAAGGAAACTTGAACTATTAGGAAGGCCGTAATGGTGAATTAGGTTGTCCCCAATTGAGTATAATACTCGAGTCAATGACACAATTTATGCTAGAGTCATACATAAAGATTCTCATATTGAAGGCATTGATGGAATCGCTATGTGATTATATTGAAAAAGTGAGGCAATTTTTAGGTTGGCCTCTATTGGGCTTAACACTGCATACAAGTGTACTATACGTATTTAAATCATCCATGTAGTCGGTTGTAATTTTTATCTCGAACAAGCTTATCAAAATTACGTTCGAGTTTACAATAATCGATAGTAGAAAGTAGTCCGTCTGAAAGCTTGGACATATGTTCTAGCATTTCTTGTTTTATAAGATAATAGTTTCACTGTGTTACAGGCCGCTGTAGCCAATAAACACGGCACCTTATTGAGAGCCTCAGACTGGATGTACACTTTGCTCAAGTAAACCCCCATATCAGTCAATTTCTGTATCCACGCAAGCATTTTGATCTTCTTGTGTATGCGTAAATCATACATTATCTCAATGTATGTGAAGATAAATTCGAATTCGAAAATCCAAGACGCAATCCATAAACTTAAGCAACGCCACATTTGGCGTTAACAGAGCAACATTTCCTCTTAACAGAACAAAATTTGCCCTCAACAGACCACTGTTAGCTATTTAACAGTATCCATCTGAACAAGCCCACTTGGTTAGGAGCTAAATTTGGGAAACAATCTAGTTCTATGAGTACCATACTATATGCAAAGGAAAGTTCCAATGCCTCTTAATATAATCAGCAACATAGTCACATGTAAAGTGGTATGTTATTGAGAAAATTGGCTTTGAAAATATGAATTTTTTGCTTGAAAATTCTCTAGAAGATCAGTAACCATTTGGGAACATATACGAAATAGTACACCATACACGCTATATGCAAACGGTAGTCCAGAGGGTCCTCTTTCGTACCGTGGTAGTGGGATATAAATGAAATAATTTTGAGAGTTGAGTAAATTTGCCCTCTCCATCCCCACCAACCATCCTTTACATTTCAACACTTTTGTTCACAAATAATACTGATCATAAAGAGAATTATAGTTTATGTCAAGAGTCTGCAATAATTTCAAAATAGAAGATTAATCTACTTATTGCCACTGTTAAACAGTTAACAGTGCTCTGTTAACAGCAAAGTTTACCCTGTTAGAGGCAAGAAGTGGCGCTGCTAAAAGTGTGGGTTTGCATCTTTGGTTTTTAAATTCGAATTTATCTTCAAACACATGTTATCTCATGTTGTGGTTAGAATACTATGTTGACAAGGGTGTCGAGTCAAGTCAAGCTTTCTTAGTTCTCTTCTTAGTGTCTTACTTCTAAGCATTCATTAAGCAGTTAATGCTTTACTTTAACGAAAATGCTCACTGGTTATTATTACTCCAAATTCATTTTTCTTTTCTTTCCTTTTTTTTTGCTTCTAAATGCGTTTGATTCGCGTTTAATTTCTTTGAGTGTTAAGGGAAATATGTTCTCATGTAAGGATTTGTGAATGCACACATAAACACGCATTATTCTTTTATTTTTATTTTATTTTTATGTGTGCATGTATGGGTATGTAAGCAAATGTATTTTATGCCGGTTTTCTATGATTTCATTTGCTTTTTCTCTCTCTTCCTCTCTCACGATAAGTTTTTTAACTTTGTTTAGATATCTCTTGTCTCTTTTGTTTAATCTTTCTGCCATATTAGTTACAAAACACTCTCTGCTTCCTCTCTCTTGCTCTCTATCTCTCTCTTGTTTTCTCTTTGCTGGAAACCATATTTGTTTGTTTGCAACTGTGTTGTGTTGTGTGCATTTTTCCAGCCATTAAAAGCCATATGCATTGGTCCATACATTTATCGTTTGTAAGTGTATGAGTGCATGTGTCTATGTGCGTGTGTGTGGTATATAATACAAGATAATTGATAATATTATAATTTTTAATTAAATTACTTCATTATGCTGCTGCTTCTGCTGCTGCTGCTGCTGCTGCTTTTGCCGTAGCTGTTGCTGTTATTTAAGCTTAAGCCTGAGCATCGTATATATGTTAGTGTATGCTTATAGGGGGAGAATGTGTGTGTGCCTATGTGTGTGTACGTATTTGTTAGAGTGAGCATAAGTATTTGTTTGAATTTTATTTTTAACTAGCTGTACCCGGCGCGTGTTGCTGCGCCAATAATTAAAATAAATTTGAAGGAAAGACATTACACAAATGTCCAATTAATTTTGAATCATTTTATTGATTTTGTTTCCCGTTGTCCTGATGATTCAGATGAACGGGCCTGAGTAGTACCAAAGAAAATAAAGTATAAAGAATGTGCATCTTAACATTTTTTGGAATATTTTTCAAAAATATTTCATGACGCGGGGGGAAAGATAGAAGGTAAGGAAACGAAGAGCGTAACAATGCGTTGCTCTCATCGTGCGTTTTTGTTGTTTGACCACTTTTTTATTAAATTTTCTGAAATCACTTATTCTGGTCAGTGTTGTCACGAAAAAAAATATTGCAACCAACATTTGTGAAAAAAATTACCAAATAAGAAAAAATTAACCAAAATTAAATTCACAGTTTTTTTATTTTATTTTTTCAAATATAAATTATAATTAATACAACATAGTAAGAAAAAAAAAAAAAATAACAAAATAAAATTTTAGTCTTACAAATTAATTCATTTCTACAAACAAAAGCTCTTTTTATAAGAAAAATTAATAACCAAATCCGGAAATTTTGGTTAAAAATAGCTAAACGCCAACACTGGTTGTGATTAGTGAGCAAGAGAGAGAAAATAAGTTGAGAGGATTTTCTTTATTTACAGCCATAGAAAACTGTCAATAATATACGATACTTTGATTTTCATTTCATCAACATACATATGTAAAGCTATCTATCTTATTAATTTTAGATAAATAAAGATAAAATAAACAATCCATTTTTTTTATTAAAAGAACATAAAGCTATCCATCTTTGGCTTAAAAATTATACCTAGTTTTTGTTTAGATAAACAAAAATAAAAAAACCCATTTTTTATTAGAAGAAAAAATAAAAAAATTAAATACGGCCAGCTAATGACATAGAACATTTTTAACATAAAATATTTTTTGAGTGTTATTCTGAAATAAAATGATAACGCATCCGCTACACATGTGTTCTTGTCGCAGTCTGATCGACAACTAAATCAAATTACACAAGAATGCGTGTGAGTTCTCTCTGCACAATTGTGCGGGTAGTAATTTTAAACAAATTTTGGTGAGATCGGGCCGTACGCCTACAACCCGCCATAAGAAATTTTACTTCTACATGATGCGCATTCTTTATATCCATATTCTTTGGTAGTACGCATTCGATCAGTTTCTAATCTCACTTCTCGTTGTTCAAGTGGTTCAAGCGAGTGGGTCTCAGCGGCATATACTCGAAGATTTTCCAGTCTCAATTCTCGTCTGAATCTGAGGCTTGTAATGCCCTTTTCTTCCGTGCTTGAGGTGTAGGTCGACCAATTGCTTGTCATTCATTTTGAATAATTTTCAGTGACGCCATCCATTGGAAATTAATCGCACCAACCTTCGTCGACTCATACGCAACAACTTTGTTAAAGAATGTACACTTTACGATTTAATTCATTTTGAGTAATTTTCAGTGGCACCACCTGTCGGAAATTGGTCATACCAACTTAGAAACCTTCGTCGGCTCATGCGAAATAACTTTGCTAAAGATCATAACATGATCAAATGCATAGTTTACGATTAATTCATTTTAAGTAATTTTCAGGGGCGCCACCTATCGGATATTGGTTATACCAACTTAGAAACCTTCCCCGGCTCATGCGCAACAACGTTGCTAAAGGTCATAACATGATCAAATGCATAGTTTACGATTCTATAATGTACATACAAACACACATTCATTTTTATATATATATATATAGACTATGGGAGGTGACACGCCCACTATAGCCAATCCGCCCATTTTGTTCATATATACGACAAGGTCGTCCATACAAAATTTGAGGACTCTAGCTCTGTTGCAGTCTATGAGATATGCGACAACAAATACTTATTGGGTATGTGGGCCTGGCACCTCGCCTACTTGAAATTTTAAAATAAAAAGTTGCCTATAGTTCCATACAGGAAGGTACTGTTAAAATTTCAAGAAAATCGGTTCAGCCGTTTAGCCGACTATAGACTTCAAACAAACCCACAAACAAACACACAAACAAATAAACACACATTCATTTTTATATATAAGAAGAAGATAAACCCGGCATTAATGATAGAAAAACTGTATATTAAGAGTGTACGATAGTGTGTATAAAAGAGAGAGGGAGAGAGAGCGGAATTTGTGAAAGGGAAAATATTTAGTTTTAATAACAAATTAGAGTTTTTGAATTTTTTGTGGTTGGTGTTTTATAATAATATAAAAAAAATGAAAAAAATTATTTTAAAAAGGAGAAAAGTTTCATAAACAATTAAAATGTAAAAATTATACGCCAAAATTAGATCAGATGCAGTTAAATGGCTTGAAAAAAGAAAATCTTTTACAAACTTCATATGCAGTTCAACAGAAACATAATTACTTACCTACTTCAGGATTACAACGAGCGTTGCCACAAAGAAAAATTTTTCCCTACCAATATTCTTTCCAAAACCTACCAAAATTATTCCAAATCCTACCAAAATTTGAATTTAAATAATTATAGATTATTCAGTATGAAATTAACGTTTTATTGCTAAAATTAACAAAAGAATTTCATATACAGTGTTGGAAAAAATAATAGGGACACTTAAATTTTTCAATATATATGCTTATATTTTTATTTACTTTTCCATAAATATTCCATAGTATGTATATACATTAAATTAAAGTTATTCAAATAGTTTAAATAATAAAATAAAAATAAATGACTAGTTCTGACAAATTCTTAAAAAAAATGTTTGTTTATTTGAAAAAGGCCTGGGGGCTAATTCTCGCAGTCGATACCGTGCGAAATTTACTCGAAGTTGGATTTTTTTTTTAATTTTGGGATTCTCGCACTCGCTATCGAGTAAGTTGTATCGAAATTTCTTATGATGGCACTCGATAGCGAGTGTACGATCGAATGTAACCGTGTGAGTTTTATTCGATACCAAATTTGGTGTCGAAATTTTATTTTTAAATAGTTCGTTGGATAACAAGTGTTTATTTAAGATTTTAATTGCTATATTAATTAATTATTCGTATAGATTTTTGTACTTTTTTGTATTACTTCCTTTTTTTGCACCTTTGTAAAGGAGTTTTTACATAAACTCTAACGAGTAACTTAACAGTTTATTGTTTTTGTTAAAAAGTAAAAAATAATTATTCTTGTTTGAACGCTTTACAAGTGCCACAACAGTTTTTTTTAAAATTAACCACATTTTATTTATTTCGGTACACGCAAACAACAAGAAAATGTAAGTTAAATCTTTAATAAGTTTTAGGGCCATTATTACAACTTGCCGTTAACTAAAGTGAGGATTTTAACGGAGAGATAAATTGTTTTTCATTATTATGAGCACCCAATAAGATAGAAGTGAGCGTTAAGCTAAAGGGAAGATCATCCTACCTTTAACATTTAAAGGTCACTTTATGTTTGAACTTGCCATATCATATACTATTTTCGATATGGCAATTTCAAATTTAAACAACAATGAGCATATACAACAACCACTGCGTTATAAAAAAACTTGTTTAATTGAGCAGTTTTATCGACTTTGCTCCGGCACTGCCATATTTTTGAAAAAGTTAATTTTATTTTATCTGTAAGTTGTAATAACCAAAATAAGTTAAAGGTAACTTTGCCGTTCACTTTAGCTAAAGGTACCTTTAACTAACGCCAACTTTAACGGGAAGTTGTAATAATGGCCCTTATACAAATTAAGTAATTAATATTAATTATTAGGTCGAATATAACAAAAATAAATTTCAGACAAAAACAAATTCTTGCTGAGTTTATGTCTGAGCATAGCAATTTGGCCAAAGGCCTTTTACCAAATACATGCCAAGGAAAAGCTACTGCTAACAGACTTTGAGAAACTTTAACTAATAAATTAAATGCCTCCGGTCCACCGCTAAAAGATGTAAAAACTTGGCGCAAGGTAAATTATTAATTGTTTTCCACATTAACATGCTGCAGATAAAGACTTTTGTAATTTTCGGTAGGTGTATTCTGATCAAAAGCAAATGGTTAAGAAAAAGCTTTCTTACAATAAATCTTCAATCTTCAATTTACGTCCATGACCGCGATTAAAAAAGGAAAAACTTTCAAAATTTTAAAACAAATTCGCAATTCTTTTGATAAATTATTTAATTTTCTTTGTAAGCATACATATGTTTTTTGTTTACATATTTGTAGTGCTGGTTGAAGCTTTTTTTATCTTTATCTTTTAAAAATCGATTCGCAAGGTAACGAGTGCCATCATCAGAAAAACTCGAACGATCGAAATTAATTTCGATACGAATTTATTTCGATCACGAGTCCCGGAATTAGCCCCCTGGAAAAAATAATAAGTGTCCCATGTTATGCAAAAAATATGTATATTTTGTTAAACATTATCATCATTTCCAGATATTATTGGTTGAAGCACCTTTCATTTTTATTGCCTCCTGACAGCAACGATTCATAGATCCCACAAGATTCGCACAGACGTCAGGGGGAATTGAATACCATGTCTCCTGAATTTTTTCCCACAATTCCTGTTAATTTTATGATTTAAAGTTGCCGATTTTATTTTTTACAACTCCCCAGAGGTGTTCAATTGGGTTTAAGTCTGGTGATTGAAACGGCCACTCCATTACAGGCATCTCATTCTGTTGAAACCACAATTTGACGTTAAAACAGGGTTTCCAACTATTTTCTTACTTAAACATTTTGTTTTCGTTTTTAGACCTAAAAATAAATAATACTCCCAACTTTAAATCTTACAGATATTAATTGTATTTTCCTACCACAAAAATAAATGAAATTTGAACAAACCAACCAAACTACCAATCGTAGCATTTTTAAATAAAAACTACCAATTTTGGTCCAATTGGAGCAAAACGGCAACGCTGATTACAACCTACTTTCTCACACCACTTATGCTGGGTGTGTTACTTTTTATCCATGATTAGCGTGACTTACTGTTTAACATCGATTCTGAACAACAGATTCAGACTATTCCCAGCAATTTATTTCGCTCTCAGAGACTGCTAAGAGGAAGTCGCCGAAGAAATACTTTTTTTTTTATCGTATTTCGTTTTGGTTCGAGATGACTGGGACAAGCGTTAAACCACGGGCTCTAATCTAATAAGCCAATATACTTTTTACTAGACTATGGCGATTTCTGTTTGCTAATTGCCAGGTATTTCCATATGGACTGGGGTGCAGTACAAGCTAACCTTATTCTACGTACTTAACTGCTTAAACTTCTTCCGATTGTTCCAGTGTATTTTCAATTTAACCGCATAAGAGCCAAGTGTTCGAATGTCAGCTTGAATGTCAGATTGTATTATTTTGTCCTGTGTTTGGTGTCCCAATACATACATAATTGTTCATTACAAACCCTTTAGTCAAGATTACAACCTACTTTCTCATACCACTTGTGTTATGTGTGTTAATTTTCTACAGGAGTGACAGGAAACCTACAGTTTAAACCACGACTCCGAACGACAGATTTTTTGAGAAACTTTTCATGCAAATTTTTGCTGAGAAGCAGACGCCGAAAGAAATATTTTTTCCGTATTTTGTTTTGTTTGAGATATCTGAACCATGGGTTTGAACCACCCGATCTCGTCTAACTAACACATTTTTGGAACTTACTTACATGCTTAATTGGTCATTGCAAACGTTGTAGTCAGGATTACAACCTAGCTTCTCTCATCACTTATGATGTGTGTGTTAATATTTATGCATGACTGGCGCGTCCTACAGTTTAAACGATGACTCCGAATGACAGATTTTTGTGGACACTTTTCATTACAATTTTTATTTTAAAGGTCAGGCTTTTCGGCAGAAGAGTGCTGCTGAGAGGAAGTCGCCATAGCCTAATGTCTAATAAGCCAACACCCGAGCTACTACACTACGGCTATTTCATACAACTATTTCATGAAAAATGTATGGTAAAGGAGAACAAATAAAGGGTCCGCCATCTAACGTTTCTTTTTTTCAACTTGTGCTTATTTCGTGAATGGTAACACTTAGCCCGTGACTAATTTGACAGTTAATTAGTTTTATCCTTCCGCTGAACGAATATGGTTGTGTATACGCTTGAACAACAACGCTAAGTGGGCCTGCGATCGACTTACAGAAGATGCCGATTTTGGCAAAAAAAAATCATCTTTTCAGATGAAGCTCATTTTGATCTTGGCGGGTATGTAAACAAGCAAAATTGTCGCATTTGGGGCACAGAAAACCCGCACGCATACATTGAAAAGCCGACGCACCCAAAAAGAGCCACTATTTGGTGCGGATTTTGGTTCAGAGGCAAATTGGGCCATTTTTCTTCGAAAACGAGCAAGGATTGGCCGTTACAGTCAATGGCGATCGTTATCGGGCCATGTTGAACGAATTTTTGTTCACGAAAATTGAAGAGGAGGATATTGGCAACATTTGGTTTCAACAGGACGGCGCTACGTGCCACACAGCCGAAGCTATACTCGATGTTTTGCGCCCTGTTTTTGGGAGATCGCATTATCAGCCGCAGAGCTGATGTCGTTTGGCCACCTCAGAGCTGCGATTTGACACCGTTGGACTATCATCTGTGGGGTGCCGTCAAAGATAAGTGTTACGCCGACAAGCCAGAGACAATTGAACGCTTTAAAGGACAATATTCGTGAAGCCATTGGTGAAATACAGCTGCACACAATCGATAATGTGCTTAAAAATTGGACCGATCGTGTAGGCTACTGCATGGCCAGCCGAGGCAGCCATTTGAATGAAATTTGTTTTCCATTATTAACCGGAAGGATTGTACTTTCAAATAAAAAAAGAAATTTGAGAAAATATTCAGTAGTTTTTTTTTAAAGCATTTTCAGAAAAAAAAGTTATTTGGCGGACCTTTTAGTAGAGTTGCAGTATTGTGAATAAGGAAATTAAAGAGTGTAGATGCATACCTATCTAGCCGTTAATGTAATAGTTTTTTATTGATAAAAAAAAAAAAACATTTTAAAAATTTATTATCCAAAATTTTTTTGTCCATTAAATTATTAAATAATCAACCATTTGAAATAGGTTTTTAATTTATTTTGTATTCTTTTTTTCTATTATTTGTCAGTGTCTCTCTCTCTCTCTTGCTCTCTCTCTCTCTTGCTCTCTCTCTATCTCTCTGTATGTCTGTTGCTGTGTGTGTGTCTATGTCTATGGCATATTTTTTGAATTGTATTGTGTTTATTGAAGTTAATTAATGAAATGACACCACCGATCAATTATTTAAAATGACAATAAAAATATTTTTCTATTTTGTTAATTAAAACTTTATAAATTGATTCGCTCACTCTCTCTCTCTCTTTTACACTTTATAAAAATTTTTTCACTGCATTGCAGTTTATGTGTGTGTGTGTGTGGAGTGAATTTGCTTATACGGCTGTTTACTAATCTATAATACAGTATCGACCATAACTAAGGCAACCACCCAGGAATAAGTAATCCATTGTAATTGAATTTCCATCACAGTTAACTGTAAAATAAATTATTATCACAAGAGACAATTGCAAATCCAGGCCCATAACGGCATACACTGAATGAAAACAAATTTCCATCAACTGATTAATGATTTCTCGGCTTATTTCTAATTATTTTGATGGCACTGTTTATGCATCCTTAAAATTCAATGTGATAAATTGGAATCTGAAAATCCAAGACGCAATCCATAAATTCTAATTGAATTCGTTTAATAAAGAAGAGACCTTTTGACTTGCCGTGCTCTTCTTCTCTTTCTCTCTAATTTCTTTTATTTTCTTTTAGTTTTATTTGCATTTAATTTATATGGAGGCTGCCCTTTAAAGGCCTATCCATCGTTCGGTATCAAAAGTGAAATTCAATAAGACTCACATAGAGATCTGATTTCAATATGTGTAAGAAGATAAATTCGGATTTGAAAATCCAAGACGCAAACCATGCTAAAACCATTTTAGCAGCGCCACGTTTAACACGTGTTAACAGTGCAAAATTTCCTCTTAACAGAACGAAAGTTGCCCTTAACAGAGCACTGTTAGCTATTTAACAGTATCCCTCGGAACAAGCCCACTTGTTTAGGAGCTAATTTTGGGAAATACTCTAGTTCTATGAGTACCATACTATATGCAAAGGAAGGTTCCAAGGCCTCTTAATATAATCAGCAACATAGTCACATGTAAAGTGGTATGTTATTGAGAAAATTGGCTTTGAAAATATGAATTTTTTGCTTGAAAATTCTCTAGAAGATCAGTGGCCATTTTGGAACATACAAGAAATAGTACAACATACAGATTATATGCAAACGGTAGTCCAGAGGGTCCTCTTTCGAACCGGGGTGGTGGGATAGCTGGAATAATTTTGAGATACGAGAAATTTAATTTAAAAAAAAAATCGATTTTGAAAACACCTCCATCCCCCACCAACCATCCTTTACATTTCAACAATTTTGTTCACAAATAATAATGATCACAATGAGAATGAAATTTTATGTCAATAGTCTGCAATAATTGCAAAGTAGAAGACTAATCTACTTATTGCCACTGTTAAACAGTTAACAGTGCTCTGTTAATAGCAAAATTCACCCTGTTAGAGTCAAGAAGTGACGCTGCTAAAAGTGTAGGTTTGTATTTTTTTTTTTTTTTTTTTTTTTTTTTTTTTTTTTTTTATTTAATTATATTGATTCTAGCACAACGAGACTAAAAATCTTATAATTTAAAGTGCTAGTGAGATTACAAATTTAATAGATTATAATTATAATTTAAGAAAGAGAAAAAAAGATAAATAAATTACAGAGAATTATTAAATTAAAATACAATGTAGATCGAAGAAGATTGAAGAAAAAAAAACATATGTAGAAATGAATTATATAATTATAAAGTAAGAGAAAAAGAGGAAATTTAGATATATATAAAACAATCAAAAAAGAAGAAAAAAAAAATATATGCATTTACATTATCCAGACAAGTATTCACGAAGATCAAGTTTAAACCGCTTTGCGCTGCTGATATTCTGAATCCGATTCGGTAATTCGTTCCAAAGACTGGTGCAATAAATGAAAAATTGTCGCTGTGAAAAAGTGCTCCTATATCTTTGCTGTATTAGTTTCCTACCTCGTGTTGATCTACCAAACCTCAATACTCCAAAGAGATAATTAGGTTGTTGGGTAGTCATAATTTTATGTAATAAAATTAGGCTACGAAACTTTAATAGGTTCTCAAAGGTCATATGATATATCCTATACGAGAAGCAGGAAATTGAGTCGCGCCGACCTCTATCATAAATATATCTCGCAATATTATTATATGCAACTCTTAGCTTATTAAAGTCGGATCTTGTACAAAACGCAAAAATCTCACAACCATATAATAGGACTGGAATTAGGTACGTTTTGGCAAGCAAAGAACGAATTTCCAGTGGAGTTGAATATTTTACAGCCCAAAGATTCCTTAGCATTCCGTAAACACGACCAACAACGGCTGTTATATGGCCAGACCAGGAGAGTTTATCATCAAATATGACACCTAAATTTTTGCAAGAGCTTACAAACTGAATAATATCATCATTTATTTTCACCACAATATCATTATTAAGAATCCTATTATTTCTATTGAGAAAAATGCACTTCGATTTAGTAGGATTGATACGCAGCCCGTTGTTAATTGCCCACTCGTTAATCCTAGCTAAGTCAGAGTTGATGTTGTCAACACACTGAGAAACCATATTAAATTCACAACTACTATAAATCTGCACATCGTCAGCATACATTTGAACTCCACAATGCTCAATCACATTCGGTAAATCATTTATATAGATACAAAAAAGAAGAGGTCCAAGAATCGATCCCTGCGGAACACCACGGTCTATATTAAGAGTCCCTGAATATTTGTCATTGTATAAAACTGTTTGAGATCGTCCTGTAAGATACGTGCGAATGAGATTACAGGCTGTTGGAGAAAAATAAAATAGTTTCTCTAGTTTTTTCGTCAATATTTGGTGGTCTACTGTGTCGAATGCCTTGCTGTGATCAAGTAGTACCAAAAACGACACCATTCCCTTGTCAATATTACACCTCAGATTCTCTACTACATCCGTAAGAGCCGTAATGCAAGATCTCCCTTTCACAAATCCTGATTGTACACCAGATAATAAATTCCGTTGCCTAAGATATTCATTAATCTGTCTACTCATTATATTCTCCATTACCTTAGACAAAAAGGGAAGAATCGCAATGGGCCTAAATTCGTTGTTCCCCTTCGGAATAGGAATAATTTTCGACAGTTTCCATCCATCCGGAAACACTGATTTTGTCAGGACTGTGTTGCACAAGTGTGTTAAAAACGGCAAAATTGTAGGCAATAAAATTACAATAAATGTTGGATCCAGCCCATCCATTCCAGTCGCCCTCGATTTTACAGCAGAAAAACTCTCTAAAACCTCAATATGACTTACACAACGAAAGCTAAATTTCGTCTCAATAGATACTGAACACATATTCTCATATACATTGTGCCCCGGTTGAGGAATATCTATGTTCAAAAAGTTATAATTCAGTTCATCAATATCTACATTAACATCGTGAGGAGGAGTGACCTTCCGCCCAATTCCAATTCCCCGAATTTCCCTCCATTTCGACTTGTTATCAATTGCAGAAGAGAATTTTCTACAGTAGTACAAGCATTTAGCCCTTTTAATACTCCTAACGACATCTCTTCTACGAGATTGAAATTCCCTATAGAGCTCGTCAGTTCTAAACCTTTTCCATCTTGAGTAGGCAACATTACGAATCCTAATTAAATCCTCAATATCGGATGTAAACCATGGTTGCCGATTTGGTTTTATCCGCCTAGTTTTCAAGGGTACACACACCTCATACAAACTATTCACGTTATTCTGTAAAAAATTCAATTGATCATTTACGTCCTCAAGATAATAAATCCGATTCCAGTTAATCCGCTCCGAATACTGATCCAAGAGTGTACGATTTATGTTACGTATGTCCCGGAAAGTGTAATGAACTGGTCCCCTAGCTACATAAAGGTCGTATGTCACAAACAATAGGTCATGATTCGAAAAGGCAGACAAAGATATCTGGTCATAGAGAAGCACCTTAGATTTATCGTTCACAAATACAATATCTATTAGACTATTCGCTTGTCCGTGGAAATGTGTCGGTGTAACCGTATTCACAGGTGTCAAACCCAAAGAGGTCATAGGATCAATCAGAGGATTGTACGCTAGCAAGTTACTATTGAAATCTCCAAGAATGACAACGTCACTATATTGGACAGAATTATGCCCCAAAATGTCAATAAAAGACTCGACGGGAATGCTCCTATGAGGTCTATAACAACACCCTACCAGAATCTTCCTATTCAGTCCCGCATTCACCTCCATTAACAAAAACTCAATTTCACTACCGGCAGTCGACTTAAGCTTAACAGAAGAATTGATACCACATCTAATATAAATTGCAACACCGCCTCCTCTCGCCTGAGTTTCCATTCCATCAGCTATAATTAGCCTGTCAGAACGATATAACCTGAAGCCATTTAACTCATAAAAAGAGTCATCAATATCCATGTGAAACCAGGTTTCAGATACGCAAATTATGTCAATACCAGAAGAGGCAAACAGATATCTAAATTCATCCAACTTGCAATGCAAACTCTGTGCATTCAAATGAACAATATTCAACCCTTCTCTCTGCCTAGCTAAGACCCGAAGCATATTAAAAGCACTGTCATTGGAACCAAAACTATCACCCAGAAACATTAACAATAGAGTTAGCAACGCAAGGTGGTTTTTCACTATCGAAATTATAACAAAAAAATGACTGACTGAATAATGTAAATGTGTAATATTGTTTTGCAAGTAATAGAATTAGAAATAAAGAATTAAAGAAGAAAGAAATTACAGAAAAATTTAGAGAAAGTATAAAAGATATGTTAAGATAGGTATAATTGGTCGATTTAGGAAGTGACAGCTGTCGGTGTATGATTCTGCTCGGAAACAGGTAGGTCATTATGGCCAGGAAATAACCGCATGAGTTGACTCATTTCATCTACTTGTATAAGATCATCACTTAAAGACACTTTGATGAATACAAATCCCCGCTTGGTGAAAGCATTGTGTATGATCTTTCTTTTTTTCAATCGAGTAGCAGCTCGTAAAATTCTAAAATTAGGCAGGGTTAGATTTTCATTTACATAAAATTTTTTGTCAGAGCTGATGCCGACATCCCTCAGATAGAAAGCGAAGTTCCGGTTAAGTTTCCTGTGTTCTGATAAGGATTTAAGGAATTGACTTCTGTCGAGTGCTGACTGCAACTTCACAATAATAGCGCCATCAACTGTGTTTACCCCGTGCTTGTTGATCGGATTTTGCAACCGATGGATCGACCTTATTTTTGGTAAGGGAGTACCGATTTTATTACAGATACTTCGGAAAATGTCTGTGAGATCCTCATTTTCCCTATATGGAATTTCATTAATCCGAAGTTCAGATGAAACTGAAGAATTTTCCTGATGTTTAATCCTTGTCCTTAATGTTCGTATTTCTTCCTGCATATTCTGAATTTCATTAGATTTTTTCTCCAGGACTGTAATTCGTTTGTCGATTGCGATCAGTTCGCCTTCCAAAACTTTATATTTTTTAAGCATGTCGTGAAAAAGTACTTCCCTAAATTCTCTAAACTTCAAATCAATCTTATGCATGATTTGTTCCATGAATTTATCTAGTCGCTTATCCATGCAGTTTAGCAATTTAAATGGGGAATCTCCAACAGAGCTCTGAAGAACATCCCCTAAACGGTTATTCGTCGGTGTATTCGAGAATGTACAGATATTGTCGGAACACTGCATTGTATCGTTACTACGTCCCTTTTTCATATTATTATTAGTATTTACTTTACCCTTACTACGTCTTCTCAAGTTGTACATTAAACGGTGTTTGTATCTTATTAAAATTGAATTTTAAATATTGCAGCAAATAGTAGTGTTTTTTCTCGTTAATAAATTGATAAAGTTGTTTTTAAGTTATTCTTTAAGTAAGATTATTTTTCTCAGTGTAAGTAAAAATATTTAATTTATACCACCCTGTGCAAGCACTTCTAGTTGATGGAAACAGCTGTTTTATGTTTATGTTACAGAGTTGTTGTAAATGTTAAACTGTGGTTCTTGTTCTTGTTTTTTTTTTTTTTTTTTTTTTTTGTTGTTTTTTGTTTGTTTATAATTTCTCTTTTTACTTTTCTATTTTGGTTCTGTTACTTATTATTGTTTGTTGTATTTATTGCTAAGTGTTGAAATTGTCGTCGTTGGATTACTTTATTGTAAATGTTATTATTCTTATATGTATTTATATTTTTGTGATTGTTGTTAATTTTTGTGTTTTTTTATTATTATTTTTTTTTGTGTGAGTATATGTGTATGTACTTTCGTAGTTTAGTAAAAATAAGATAAAGTTCTTATATTTATTAAAAACAAATTATAACTGTCAGCACCAGTTCAATAATTTAGGATAGAAAACTAGTGCGATCCCGATTTTACACAAAAAAATTCAATTAAGCACCTTTATATTATATAAAAAAGATAATTTCTCAGAGCAAAAGAAAAACGCAACCGACTTCAACCACTGACAAATTATATATATTATATATATAGTATTTTTGGTTTAATAAGCCAACATACTTTTTATTAGACTAAGGAAACTTCTGCTTCTGTTAAGGGCCAATTTTTTTCCAGTTAAGAGGAAATTTTGCTCTGTTAACTCCAAATGCGTCTTGGATTTTTCAAATTCGAATTTACCTTCACGCACATAGTATGTACATAGATCGTGTGAGAAGCTAGGTTGCAATCCAGACTAAAAGGGTTGTAATGATCAGTTAGGTCAGTAAATAAAAAAAATAAAAAATTATTTTTATTTATTTGCTTACAAGAGCTTTAAGAATGTTATTCTTTTATAGCTCAATAGGATATACACAAATTACATTGATCATTAGTATTCCCTAAATTATAGTGCAATTGTTTTATAACGTATATAACTAATACACAAAAAGGCAATCACCCTTATTCTGGTTGTCGTCGTCGACGTCGTCTTGCGTCGACAGTTTAAAATTGGTTTTCCGTTTGTCGTTATTGACAGTTATAGATGACTGTCGACACACATTTGGTATTCTGTGAGTCAATACGCCGTCGATATTGTGTTGTGTCGACTCTGATTTTATCGACATCATTTTTGGTAACGACGACGACGACGACGACGACAACCAGAATAAGGGTGAATAATTATATTTCACATAAAATTTCTAAAATAAAATTTTTTTTTTTTAAATATTTGAGGACATATAGTCAAAGAGCGACTTCTTAAAACTGCTCTTTCTCGAAATGTTTTTAATAGTCATTGGTAAGGAATTCCAAAAATTAATTGCGTTGACGAAAAACAATCTACTAGTATTGATGTATGTAAGTGTATCTAGCTATAATTAGAGTTGTATATCTAGTGGATCTACCAAATACAAGCTTCTCAAAGAGATAGGGTGGTTTCTTACGATAAAGAAGATTATGTAAGAATATAATATTTCGCATCCGAAGGTAGTCGATTAAGTCACAGCCCAAGATCATTTTCCTCCAGGACGATACACTGCTAAACCTACTTAACCCTTCTGCATCCCTTGGATATGTGCCCTTCCTATGATCCTTTGGGTCAATATGACCCAAGGTTAAAATGTAAACAAAATTTCATATTTAATATAAGAAATTCATTTGTTTTGTTGTTTTTTTTTATTAAGTATAATAAAAAATAATGATAACTAAAATTAATAAGTCATATATGGCGGGCTTTGATGGAATGTATTGCCAAAAACTGCACGAATCTCGAAATGGAACCAATTGTTCATCTACAGTAACATTTTCATGAGGATTTTAAAAAACTTTGAGCTGATTACTCCACCTATCCCAAACGTTTCTTATCGGTGCTAGTTTGTCACGAAGTCTTCTTTTTTCTCTATCTTCAGAGCTGTCAAACCGTAGACACTTGGATATGCTCGCAAATCGCTTGAGACTCATTGTTGCTCGAAAAACAGGTCTTCCGTTTTTCTCATTCCACAAGCTAGTGAGTTTTTCTCCATGAGATTTAGCTCTATCATATCAATGTTTTGCCAATTATTTTCTTGATTTGTCATTTGGATCACAATATTTTTTATATTTTGTGATATAAACAAATCGAACGAACACATTTATTTATCTGTTACCATAGATGTTGCTCTTTTGGTAGATCCAGCCTTATTCAATAAAATTTGATTTTTCGGTAACCTGCCTGTTTGAAGTGATGGTAGTTCTTTCCAAACTAAACTTTTATCTTTTGATAAATAAGTGCTGTGATCTATTCCTACCGCATCTTCCACCACCACGCTTTCAACGCTATTATTTGATGATGAATATGGTTCGTCTTCTGTATCGCAATCGGATGAAAAAATTTCATCACTATCATCAAAGATAGATGATGATGTTATTATGATATGATGATGATATTATCTTCGTCATTCATTATTTGTTGCAACTGAAGATCACTAAGAATCTGAAGCAATTTCATTATGGAACAATCAAGTATTAGAAATTTTATTTTACAATATTTACTTTTCTTCTTTGTGACATTATGTAAAAATATTCAATTATGATGAATTACAAAAAAAATATATGTATGCACTCTGATCACCAAAAATTAAGCTGAACTCATTGAACGAAAATCAGAACGTGCAAATTCACACACATGGAACGTGCGAATTCACACCCATGGAACGTGCAAGGTCACACCCGTGGTACGTGCAAAGTCACACCCGTGGAACGTGCGAATTCACACCCGTGGAACGTGCAAATTCACACCCGTGGAACGTGCAAATTCACACCCGTGGAACGTGCGAATTCACACCCGTGGAACGTGCAAATTCACACCCGTGGAACGTGCGAATTCACACCCGTGGAACGTGCAAATTCACACCCGTGGAACGTGCGAATTCACTCCCATGGAACGTGCGAATTCACACCCGCGGAACGTGCGAATTCACACCCATGGAACGTGCAAATTCACACCCGTGGAACGTGCAAATTCACACCCGTGGATCGTGCAAATTCACACCCATGGAACGTGCAAATTCACACCCATGGAACGTGCAAATTCACACCCATGGAACGTGCAAATTCACACCCGTGGAACGTGCAAATTCACACCCGTGGAACGTGCAAATTCACACCCGTGGAACGTGCGAATTCACACCCATTGAACGTGCAAATTCACACCCATTGAACGTGCAAATTCACACCCATTGAACGTGCAAATTCACACCCATTGAACGTGCAAATTCACACCCGTGGAACGTGCAAATTCACACCCATGGAACGTGCGAATTCACACCCATGGAACGTGCAAATACACACCCGTGGAACGTGCAAATTCACACCCGTGGATCGTGCAAATTCACACCCGTGGAACGTGCAAATTCACACCCATGGAACGTGCAAATTCACACCCGTGGAACGTGCAAATTCACACCCATGGAACGTGCAAATTCACACCCATGGAACGTGCAAATTCACACCCGTGGAACGTGCAAATTCACACCCGTGGAACGTGCAAATTCACACCCGTGGAACGTGAAAATTCACACCCGTGGAACGTGCAAATTCACACCCATGGAACTTACGAATTCACACCCGTGGAACGTGCAAATTCACACCTGTGGAACGTGCAAATTCACACCCGTGGAACGTGCAAATTCACACCCATGGAACGTGCAAATTCACACCCGTGGAACGTGCAAATTCACACCCGTGGAACGTGCGAATTCACACCCGTGGAACGTGCGAATTCACACCCGTGGAACGTGCAAATTCACACCCGTGGAACGTGCGAATTCACACCCATGGAACGTGCGAATTCACACCCATGGAACGTGCAAATTCACACCCGTGGAACGTGCAAATTCACACCCGTGGAACGTGCATATTCACACCCATGGAACGTGCAAATTCACACCCGTGGAACGTGCGAATTCACACCCGTGGAACGTGCGAATTCACACCCATGGAACGTGCGAATTCACACCCATGGAACGTGCAAATTCACACCCGTGGAACGTGCAAATTCACACCCGTGGAACGTGCAAATTCACACCTGTGGAACGTGCAAATTCACACCCATGGAACGTGCAAATTCACACCCGTGGAACGTGCGAATTCACACCCGTGGAACGTGCGAATTCACACCCGTGGAACGTGCAAATTCACACCCGTGGAACGTGCAAATTCACACCCGTGGAACGTGCAAATTCACACCCGTGGAACGTGCAAATTCACACCCGTGGAACGTGCAAATTCACACCCGTGGAACGTGCAAATTCACACCCATGGAACGTGCAAATTCACACCCGTGGAACGTGCAAATTCACACCCGTGGAACGTGCAAATTCACACCCGTGGAACTTGCAAATTCACACCCATGGAACGTGCAAATTCACACCCATGGAACGTGCGAATTCACACCCGTGGAACGTGCGAATTCACACTCGTGGAACGTGCGAATTCACACCCGTGGAACGTGCAAATTCACACCCGTGGAACGTGCAAATTCACACCCGTGGAACGTGCAAATTCACACCCATGGAACGTGCGAATTCACACCCATGGAACGTGCGAATTCACACCCGTGGAACGTGCAAATTCACACCCGTGGAACGTGCAAATTCACACCCGTGGAACGTGCAAATTCACACCCGTGGAACGTGCAAATTCACACCCGTGGAACGTGCAAATTCACACCCGTGGAACGTGCGAATTCACACCCGTGGAACGTGCGAATTCACACCCGTGGAACGTGCGAATTCACACCCGTGGAACGTGCAAATTCACACCCATGGAACGTGCAAATTCACACCCGTGGAACGTGCAAATTCACACCCGTGGAACGTGCAAATTCACAACGGTGGAACGTGCAAATTCACAACGGTGGAACGTGCAAATTCACACCTGTGGAACGTGCATATTCACACCCGTGGAACGTGCATATTCACACCCGTGGAACGTGCAAATTCACACCCGTGGAACGTGCAAATTCACACCCGTGGAACGTGCGAATTCACACCCGTGGAACGTGTAAATTCACACCCGTGGAACGTGCAAATTCACACCCATGGAACGTGCAAATTCACACCCGTGGAACGTGCAAATTCACACCCGTGGAACGTGCAAATTCACACCCGTGGAACGTGCAAATTCACACCCATGGAACTTGCAAATTCACACCCGTGGAACGTGCAAATTCACACCCGTGGAACGTGCAAATTCACACCCGTGGAACGTGCAAATTCACACCCGTGGAACGTGCAAATTCACACCCGTGGAACGTGCAAATTCACACCCGTGGAACGTGCAAATTCACACCCGTGGAACGTGCAAATTCACACCCGTGGAACGTGCAAATTCACACCCGTGGAACGTGCAAATTCACACCCGTGGAACGTGCAAATTCACACCCGTGGAACGTGCGAATTCACACCCGTGGAACGTGCGAATTCACACCCATGGAACGTGCAAATTCACACCCATGGAACGTGCAAATTCACACCCGTGGAACGTGCATATTCACACCCATGGAACGTGCAAATTCACACCCGTGGAACGTGCAAATTCACACCCGTGGAACGTGCAAATTCACACCCGTGGAACGTGCAAATTCACACCCGTGGAACGTGCAAATTCACACCCATGGAACGTGCGAATTCACACCCGTGGAACGTGCAAATTCACACCTGTGGAACGTGCAAATTCACACCCGTGGAACGTGCAAATTCACACCCATGGAACGTGCAAATTCACACCCGTGGAACGTGCAAATTCACACCCGTGGAACGTGCAAATTCACACCCGTGGAACGTGCAAATTCACACCCGTGGAAC